>JAQFZX010001146.1:0-35196 GCA_034682405.1 Hydroisotoma schaefferi | reverse complement strand
TATTGAGATGAATATGACTGTATAACATATTATAATATCATTGTCACTCCAATAAATCATTGAATTGAATTGAATTGAATTGAATTGTTTCTCAAAATTCCCATCCCATTAACTGCTAAAGGCGTCTTGCAAGAAGAAATTCAGCTCATCTAGCATAACATTTGTGGACAAATCAACAGTTGAAAATTAAAAAAAATTGAGATTTTGCTTATGGAATAAAATCTTTATAGCTTGTGTTGCTTATCTTACATTCATCGAGTTTTTAGTTTAACTAATTAAGCTGCCATTTTAAAAAACTACTGGTCAATTCTTATGGATAACTGAAAACCTACAAACTAACTCATATGCCAAAACCGGGTTTTCAGAGTTTGGATAAAGTTGCACCCTTTCTTTGAGTTAATGATTTTGATTGATTCTCCTTAAAACGAGTCATTAAAATAATCCAACTTGACCATACCATTAGCAAACATTGAGTAAACTAGATAGTTGCTTTACAACTATTATCACCAAAAGGATTGATGACAAGCAGGAGATTTACAGTTACCTATTTCATGATGCAGTAATTGAAATAACAGTGTCACTTTAAAGCATTTAAAGCGACATTATATCTCCTTTAACCGTTTAACTTTCCTTACACTGACATTTAAAGCCATTAAGTGGTTAAGGTTTGAATTGTTTTGCAATTTACTTCCGATATCGTTGTTCAGAAAAACCAATTGAGTTGAGTTTCAATTCGAAAGCTGTTGTAATACGGGGATGTGCAGCATGGAGTTTCATCCGTCTTACTTGCTTATGCTGGAAGGAAAGATAGCTGTGAAGTAGCAAAACAATCCCCGAAAAACCACTTATTATCCTTAAATTAATGCATTTAACCTAACCTGATGATATTATCTAGTAAGAATTGGGTGGTTGGGAACAACGTATGTTAAATTTAAATAGCAAAACTCAAAAACTACCCAGAAATGAACAGCTTTATCAAATATGAAGAACGTCTACTATTATTTAATTGTCTACGAGTTTAAGAAAGCTTGAGATGATATGAAAAACGAGAAGTAGTTTTAATGATGACAATTTATACGTTGAAGTTAAATTCACTGGATTCGTTTTGCTTTTACAATTCACAGTTTACTCGATTGTAAAGCGTTTAAATGATTAAACCTTATTCCCTTCTCCAATAATTGAATAAATAATGTTTTCCATTGTATAATCATTTTTTAAATGCGAATAGAGTCTATCAGAATTAAATGGGGCATTTTACCTTCCAGTACAAACACATTGAACGGTGGTAGTAGAGTTGGCAGTTATCGTATGAATTACTGCAAACGTTTAGCAACATTTAAACAAGTGTAAAATTTGCAATACTTGTTTGAAAAGTTAATTCGTCTCTATCTTAATTATTGGTTTGTATGGCCTTAATTGGCACAATTTTCGTATCCCTAAACTAGAAACTGGTCTATTTTCAATTACACAAAAGATATTTAAAGACTCAGCACAGAACTACCTAACCTTTAAGAAACTATTTAAAGACTCGATACAGAACTATTTGATCCTTCAGACGCTATTTTGCAACTAAACAGTAAAAACAAACTAGAAAATTGATTTCAGAAACTAAAACATTGCGTTTCATGAAATAACATTAGTAAAGAATAATTGCTCCTCCAACCTTACTATATGTCGATACCGAAATACAAAATGGATATCTCCCGTAAGGGAATACTATCTTTCTGCAGATTAAAAGCACGGTCATTCTTTAGCTTTTTCAACCAAGAAACGGTTCCTCTGGGATTAGAAAGCCTCGGCGTTTCTGACAAAGACGTCCTTCCCTTCTTAAGGGTATTTTTCGGACTCTTTGCTCCCTTCAACATTATCCCTTTGAGATGGGACGAGTCAACCAAAAGGCTCAGACCGATTACTTCCAGACGATCGTACAACCTCAAATTTTGCCTTCAACTGCTATACACTCTCATCATTACCGTGTTCATGGGTCTGAGCTTTCTGAAGGGGGCCTCCAGTCTGGGAATGACCTTTGTGGACCAAATGGTCGGAATCTACTTCTTAAACGTCTACGTGCTCCAAAATTTAGTGTGTATAGCCCTTTGGGTGTTTGAGGACCGGATGCTGCGGCTTATGAATGGGTTTTGGGACTTTGAGGAGGAATGCATCTTAAAAGGTATTTTTAAGCGTCTTATTTTTGCTTCTTTTATTTCAGGAATTTGTTAAAATTTACAGGGCTGGCCTCGTCTCAGTTGAGGAATAGGAAAAAGATCAGAGCCACTCAATACATATTCTTCAACGCGATTGCTGGCGTTCCATTCCTCTCGTTTTCGGTATTCTGCCTCTTGCTATTCAAACCTTGCACAGCTCCACTTCTACTCTCAATTACTTCGGCTGCTGTGGCAAACTTTGGGGGCAGTTCAGTCGAAAACTTTACCTGCCAGGATCTGATTAGTGGTGGGGAGTTCCATTGGGTTGCAATATGGATTCTGAGGCTGACCTTTGCCCTCTTTGACTCTTGGATGGTCAACTTTATGATGGCAGGAGGACTTATGATGGAGTTGTATATATTTTTACCATTGGTCCATTTCCTGTACCAATATATGGAAGCTATGTACAGGTATCTTATATATTTCATAACCCAACCCTCCGTTTCCGTTTACCCGTTAACTTATAGAATGCCTCTTTATCCTCTTTTCCTAACTTTTAGGCAGATATCTGCACAAAAGTTGGCGTCATGTGACCAAATCCTAAGGCTCATAAAGCTCTATCAAGGATTGAGGATAGTTGGGAATGAGATGGACCTCTGTTTCCGAACCTTCTTCTCTCCTGTATTTCTAACCTTTGGGACAAGCTTAGTAATATTCGCACTATTCGTGAGTATAAGCTTCCATGATAAGATCCCCATGCCGGCATTCCTAATGTTCCCATTCACAGGTTTGAATATTCCCCTGGTATTCTTGATCACGTATTCCACTGCGGGCTTTGTGTACGAAAAGTCAGTCAAACTTAAATACAAATTGATAACGTCCATCGGATTTGTAAAAGATGGGAGGAAGCGGTATGTGCAGAGAATGACCTGGAGTTTGAAACCACTTAAGGTCCATTTCGGAATGAACTACTTTGAAAAGTCAACGGCATTTGTTGTAATCGGGTATTGCATCAGTCAGACTGCTTCTTTGCTGATGATTAACTCAGTTGAAAATAAATAATACTTAACTAAAGTTCCTTATTCTTAAGGAGCACGGCACGAAGGAACCTGCATATTGAACTAGGTTGATAAAACATGTGAATAAATTAAACAGCTAGAGCTAATTTATAGTATCCTGTACATTTTGAACAAATTGTGTAGTAAAAAAGAAATAGTGGATGCAGAAAATAAGTTTACTTTTGAATCTAGGTTAAGTAAGAACTTAACTACCACTAGTACGGAACTAAGAAATCGTGCTTTACATTTAGCAAAAAAAATACACATTCTATTGAAGAATCCCGAAGGATGGAATACAGATCATGTAAACCGACTCCGACCATAGGTGCTAGGGTGCTACCACGAGTGGGTACTAGTGGGTACAAAAACATTAAAGGATAGGGAAGAGTTGGGGTGGGCGTAGCCTGTTTAACATGTAAAGGATAGGGCATTTCTATAAAATTCTAGTGGGTACATGAAGAGACCAGTGTACCCACTGCAGTGGGTACAATGTACCCTTGAACCCACGCTGGTTGCGCCTTATGACTCCGACTGATACTCTTCTACACAATTTCCTACGCTTTAGTGTGGATACCGAGTGGACTGATTTTGACTTACATGGAAGTGTTTGGTCTGAGAAAATACGACGGAAAGAAATCCAAATGAGTTAAAAATGACAAGAAATTGTAGATAACCAAAATTAATAATAATAATAACGTTTTAAATTAACATTTTAAATTTTTTTGATGCATTTGGGTCTTATTTTAATGAAATAGTATGATCCATATGGATAGATGAATGGTGTGGTGTTTTCCTTTTGCATTGTTTTGTGAATACCTGAGCTTTAAACCTGATTGTTAACTTGCAGCCTGGACGTGCACTTTCATATATTGTAATTTGACATTTTGTACTTTAACTGAGCTCGGAAGTTGTTGTAATGACCTTGGTGGTTTTGATCTGTGTAAAAACTTTCATGTATTTAATCAATTCAAAGAATTTTATTTCATCAAAACAGAAGGCTTACTTTCTTCTCTAAGGCCTTCGCCGACGCTTATAGGTTAAAATTAACAATTAACTTAAAAGCGGATATTTAACAAGCAATTTTGTGAGGAATTATAATGAATGACACAAAGTAAAGTAAAGTCTGTAATTAAGAACAAAATGTGACCAATATAATAAACGGTAGAGCAGTAAAACCGGAAGTGACCACCGTTAGTTATGGTCTATCACTGTAATTATCCCGTTAAGCTATTATACAACCCTTCCATTTATATCATTGGCATTTGACCGCAAAGCTGTTGAAAAATGTATATTATTTTTACTAAATGACTGCATGATAAACTACGAGAAGGTTTATAAGATCCGGTTCAAAAGTTGTATTTAACTTACGTCAGCCACATTTTCCTGCATGCAACTTCCAAGCGTCATATATGACGCGCATTTGGCATCCTTGGGGTCTAGCTTGTCTGTAAATGCACCGTTCCAAAAGTAAATGATTGTTTGTTGGAAATCTTTCAAAATGTTTTATCAAAAAACAGCATATTTCTGGTACCATGCAAAGCAGCACACTTGGCCAAGGCATCGTGGGCGTGTTGATGGTAGCTTGGAGGTACGTATTTCTCGATCCCTTCTTTCAATGTATTCGCATCAACAAGGTCTTTGTCATCCAACTAAAGTTATAAAAATATTTTAATTCTACTGGAAGATAAAGTAATGAAAGGAAATTGATAAGAATGTTACCATTTTAGACTTTTTCATCACACATTTGATAATGCACTGCAAATTGAACGGAAGAGATTTATAAGGTTTCACTTGGAGATTTTTTAGCTAATTTTGTTTAAAAGTTTTACCCCAATGGAAGCAGCATATTCCTCTGCAGTTTTATCAATCATGCCCAACTCTTTGTTGCAAGTGTTGTACAGCTTCATAAAGCCCTTGAGTAAAGTCCGGCTGGTTTTGAGACAAGCTTGTTTTTCGGATTCCACGTCGCCGTTCACTCCCTAAAGTTTATGAATAAAATGTTAGCTATATGCATGCAAAAATTAACCTATGGATTTAACGAAATTTCTTTACCTTTTGCATAGAAATTGAAAGCAGGGTGGCAACTACAAGGAACATTTTTAGGTTTCCTAACAGCTCCATGTTGTGTATTTGTTTAATGGGAAAAATGCCCAGAGAGTAGGTTTTTTTAACTTTACGGCTGACAAAGTTTCCAACAACTGGTAAAAGTTGGTCAAAGTATTGCCGTTTTATGGATATTTTTCGTACCAGGGAACTATTATTGCATAATCCTTGGGCAAAATTCAAGCTTTTTGTTCACTGTAATTTTATTTTGTCTAAATACCTAACATTTTTATAATAATATAGAAAGAAGATTAGAGGGTAGGTAGGGTGGTCGAGTTTTTGAAAGGATTTATATCCTGGCTTTTTTAGATCTGACCAAGCTTATCGACCATTTTATGAGCCCATGATTATGATTACACTGCACTTGTGCATTTTTGGCTTATCTAACAAAGTGTAACTCAAAACAGAACGGTTAGGGTATTCGTAAATCAACCTGCTTGATTGAATTAAATAAACCGACTGTAGAAATGGCACCGTTCATAATTCTAATTAAAATAATTGTGCATCGTTTATTAGCAGAAAGCCTCTGACTTTTTTTGTCAACTTTAACAAAATGCTGCAATAATGTTTTGAATTTGATGATATTTAATTGAGCCGACTTATTTAATCAAGGTTGGTTGTAGATTGATTTTTCATGCACTTTTTTAAAAGTAGCTAACAGCCTACAGGCAGTTTATGAACCAAGGGGTGTCTACGAAGTAAACGTGCATAGATGTAAGGCCAACTAAACAAAATTACATAAAACAATATTAGATAAGAACTAATCAAAAAGTCATGCAAATGTTGTAGTTAGATAACAGACAACTTAACATACTGGAATTGCTTTGAGCAACGGTGCACTCGGGAGTTTCCCCAAGAATGGCCTATTAAAATTGTGAAAATGTAAAATATAGTGCTTGTCAAACTAGGATGTTTTTTTAAATTAAAAAAATACCTGAATGGCTGCAAGTGGAGGATTTTCGAATCGATGATTTTCAATGAAGCCTGGAATTATGAGTCCAAACCCAAGCAAGGTTCCTGATTTGTTGTAAAGGCCAAAAGTTGGTCGCATAACGGTACAGTTTGTAGGATCGTATTGATCCACACGGTAAAAGTTGTGGGCTCCTGTAAAGTTCAGGTTAAGATTTACAAATACCTTTCTAAAGCTCCCTTTAATGGAGAAAGTCATTGTTGTTGACCTTGAACTATGACCTATCCAAGTTTAATAACTTACCCATGGCTGGAAAGCAGTTATTTTCCGTCCAACCCTCATCAATTGCATTCGAGCGGAGATAGGGTGCTTGAAGGGAGTTGGATGGAGAGGGACCGTCTTGAAACCACAAGCCACTTCCGGTACCATTTCTAGTCAAATCCTCAGGGGTTCTTCCCGTCGTGCAGATTATTGCTGTAAAGTTAACACAGAAATGTATAAAGTCAATTCGAATTTTGAATTTCTCGACATTGTTGAATCTTACAAGGGTCAACGAAATATGCAGTGAGTATGTAATACTCCCGACTATTGACCGTGAAGTTTTGGTACATAGGGCTCAACTTTTCGTAATCTACGGTGTTATTCTTATTTGCTGTCAACAGGTTTTTCTCAAACTAAAGAGAGATAAACGCAACAAATATGCTTGAAAATAATTTGTCTTTTGATGATTAGATTAGATTTTCGAAACAAGTACCTACCATTGCTTGGACGCCGGCAATAACGCCATTGACGTCAAAGAGTAAAGCGGCAGAGAAGTCTCCGGGGATTATGTATTGGTATCCGTTAAATTTACCGTTATTTTCACAACTATTACTAAAAAGGGCCCAGGTTTTGTTGATAGCGGAATCCGAGGTTAGTCTGGGTACTCGGGCGAATTGCACAAAGGTGTTAAGTCCCCAGGTGACTGCGAGTATGATAGGATAAGAGAAAAGTGACGAAAAATGTTGAAAAAACTGAGAAAAGGATTGGAAAATAAAAATGAGATTTTTGAAACCACTTACGACGGAAATCATCCCAGAACTCTTCTTGAGCTACGGCCACATCTAATTATGCAAAGCAATGTTGAAAAGATTTAGTTTATGCTTTTTAATTGGCTTAATTAATAATCCGTTTACAAATGCTCCTTACTGCATGTTCCTAAAGCAAGGAAGGCTACTGCGAGGAATCCCTTATTCATCATTTAATGGGATTGTAAATCTGCAAAACCCTTAATCAGACTTCAGAAATAGAGCTTTCGCCTGACTTGTACCAACGAATGGACTGAAATTAGCAAGGAGTCAGGAATATCTCAACGAGCCTGTCAATCATCTTTTATCTATTCCTGTTTTGCAATCTCATTTAGCCATTCGCAAATCAAATCAATAACCGATTTATCCGAGTCATTTAATTCAATATTATATTTCATCTCGTCGCTCAAACAACTTAACTTTACAATTATGCATAATGGAGCTTTCAACGCATCTTCATCGGGAGTTGGACAGACTGTACGGGCTGTGGCAGTGTAAGGTAACCCAAACCCAACCCACGGAATTCATATAACACTCTATCTGCAGCAGCTACACTATATTTTAACTCTCATGTTCAATCCGCTTATGCAACCTTTAATTATTTTTTGGCATTGTGAAATGTGACGTCCATCGTTAGTTCGTTGATGCTTTGTCATCTGAATCAATACTCTGATTTATAAATGTATTGTATCTGAATCTGAACTGTGATTAGTCAGATAGCATTTAACAACCTATTGTAAAATACTACACAGGTTTAACAGGGTTTGGGTAGTTTCAGTTGATTCTGCGTTTATGCTAAATGTTCTCGAACTTTAAATAAATTAAAGTAGGTAATAATAAATTAACGATCAATCAAGGCCTTCATTTTATCATTGGTTCGATCCTAAAAAAGCAAGAGAAGTTGTGGTCTCTCTATTTCGGTTATGAATCCAAATTTCTACCTACTTTACACCATCAGATCTTCTCTGAACGTTTTAATAAATTTTATAGTTTTCAAGTGTGAAGATTACAAACTGTGAATTACATATTTAATTGTCAATAAAATTCAACTTTTAAAATGCTTTTGATCCGCTTTTTTATTTAACACCAAATAGTCAATGGGTCTACAAAATAAACGTGCATTGTTGTCATTTTAGTTGTTGAAATTTTGTCCAGGATACATTCAGGTATAGGTTCGCCAAGAATTTTCTGTAGGAAGTTCACAAGATTTAATTATAAATTAGAAACTTTATAAAATGCCATACACGTAAGTACTGCTACTGTAGCTAGCTCACCTTGATCGCCATCAGTGGAGGATACTCATACCAATTAGACTTAGCTTCACCGAAGACTTGAAACCCAAATCCAATCATGGATTGAGAACTCTTGTCAAAAAGTAAGAATGCAGGTCGGGTCTGAGTGCAATTTGAGTCTTGGAACTTATCAGACTGGAAAAATGTATGGACTCCCATGGCCGGAAAGCACATGTTAGGACTCCAACCCTGCTCCAAAGCTCCTTGTCTTGACCTTGGAACAACGATGAGGTCAGAGGGGTTGGGTCCATTTTGGAAATAAAGTTGGCTCCCAATCCCCTGAGTTTCTATGTCGGAGGCTGTTCGCCCTCCAGAGCAGATTGTCGCTGGAGAAAATATTTGACTTAATGATTTTATCATACTCAATGCTGATTAGGTTAACAGCTACTAATTCCCTGCATATAGGCCGCACTAGTGAATTAAGCCGCAGGTTATCCTTTACGGGGTACGTCTTCCATGTTAAACATGCTTCAAAACATCATTTAGGGGAGGGGAGTTATTTTTCAATACGGTCATTTGCAGGGGGGCATTATTTAGAGGGGGGGAGTAATTTCCGCAACTACAGCACCACTATTCTAGCTCACGTCCCATCAGGAAGCATATACCAACAACCGTATTAGCATGGTTCCCACAAAAGTAAAAAATTCCATTTGTACTCAACATTTAGAACTTTTTAAAAAATAAAGTTGAAAAATTACTGTAGAATCTCAATGTTTTGTTCATGACAGAACTGATGTTTCGTATAAGATCATCTAATTGAACTATAACCACTGTAATAACGTAGACCTTCCAAAAGAAAAAAAATCAATTTTTGTCAGAAAGTTTGAAAAATTTCGAAAGTAAAGTTCGAAAATTGTTTTGAATTTAAATGTTTACTTCAAGAGAGAGAACTGATGATTCTTATAAGATCATCTAATTAATCTGAAACCACTGTATTAGGATACATCTCAAGAAAGTTAAAAAAATCTATTTTTTCTCAAGAAAAATATTGAAATTTGTTTTCCAATTTTCCAATTGTTTTTTTTAATCAACACAATGCAATGCCAAGGTGAAGGAGAGTTCAAAACTGTATTCCGTTAGAAAATCGGATGAAAATTGAGAGAGAGGTCATTATTAAAGACATACAAACAAACAGGTTTATCAAACTTTATGTTGTAGATCCTTACATGGGTCTACGAAGTATGCAGTCAAAGTGAAGACGTTATCCATATTGATATTATTTCTTGTAAACATAGACACGTTTCCGAACTGGTAGTCATTTCCAGACACGAGTAATTCTTTAGTTTTGGGCTAAAGTTTTGTAAGAAGACATGCAGTTTTGGAAATTCTTGTGAGGTATCTATAGATTGCATTGCTTGCTTACATTCATCTGGATTCCGGCGATGAAACCATTAGCATCGAACAAAAGGGTCACAGCAGTGTCGGCCTTGTGAATGTAGCGAAATCCAGCATACTGACCACCATTATCGCAGGTTTGACTTATAGAAACCCAGTTATCCTTCAGGGCGTCCTTCACTGTTTGGGGGACCCCGTGAAACCCCATGAACGGCGTTAGGGAAAATGTCGCTGGAGAAGAAAGTCGAGTGTAGAATTTTAGGACTCTAACCGAAAGAATAATTACTTTTTTTTAATAAAAAATAATTACTTTTCAGGGTTGTCCATTTCTTTATAGTAGAATTGGCAAGTTCATCATTCCTAAATAGCCAGGAGCCTTGTGCTAAACCAAAAAGGGTGAACGCTAGCAGAATCTTCATTTTATGGCGTTCTTTTACTGACTAACGCTACAGTGGGTTCGGCTACTTCCATTTATAAAAACTTCATCTATCGAGAAATCTAAAGGTATTTTTGGAAGACTTACAGGTTGTTTGATCAGCATGTTTCCAAATTCTAAACTGCATAATCATTTCATTATCATCAACATTCAGTGGAAGTCTACAGTAGAAGCTCAAGTTATCTAACAACATTAAACGATTATGCAATAAATTTGTACTACAGTGACAGTAGTTAACATGGTGGAACTTGACTGTTTGACTGTAGGATTATTTAAATCTGTGTGTTTAGTTGGATCATTGGGAATTTTATGAAAAGAAACAGATTTAGGAGTGAGTAAAGCTTTTATACCGTCTCATCCCAAATTCAAATGAATCTATTAATGTTCAAGTTCAATAGTTTATTTCAGGGACAATAACATATAAACATGACATATTAAATTATTCACGTTGATCCAAATGATGCCTTTACAAAGATGTAAAAAAGTATTCTATTTTTAATCTAGAATCTACATAGGTAGCTATATTTATTCGTAAATGCTAATATGCTACTATGAATGCTGCTGCAAAAACCATGCATATTATATTAAGCGACTTTTTCGAATAATGCAGTTTCTTTTTATTTGCTCACAGAAGAACACTTAACGCAACAGATATTGAGACATCAAGCTAAAACGTTGGATTTGAGAAATGAGGTTCCCCAACCCCAATGAATGGCAATGGTAAGCATAGCTGTAGAAAATGAATAAGGTCCTAAGGCATCGGGCATGATGTCATGAATGACCGTTTCCTTCACATTCTAGCATAGCTAATGCCAAACCTCTGTAATTGTCTGGGTTTTATTTTTATAAAAACATATGAGACAATTAGCACTGATGTAGCATAATCTTGATACTGCATTACATTATCGATTATAAAATGTATAAAGTTATTTATCGTCTCGAAAGAAAAACGGGAGATCGTGGGAATCAACCCAATCTTTATTGCACATACGCCTTGGAAACATGCAAAATCAAAAGCAAAAGACATAACTTCACGACCTTCCATTTTTCCTAGTCACAAAAAAGAAATCGCGAATGTCGGTCATTTATTTATTTTCTGTACTTTGGTTTTGTTGATTCACAAAGAAATTCATCCATCCGCGTAAAATTAGAAACCTTAATATTTTCAATAAAATAAAATGACGAAAAAACTTTTTGGACGGGAGGTATCCAAACCCCGAGAACGCCCTTGCAGTTGCAGTAGCATCACCAGCAAAAATGGTTCAGGGGACGGCAACTTCACCAGCGAACCCGAGAAGGACAATCCAGTTGAACTCATCCAAACTTCGGAACCATCAGAATGTCAGTTTTGCTTTGCGGATTTGAAACCCCAAGAAGGAGTCATGCTAAACAGTTGCCGTCATACTTTCTGCCAGTAAAGTAGCAATATTACACATAAATGCTTTAATTGTTATTTTTAAAGTTTCTATACACATAAACTCTAAAAATCTGCAGGGCCTGCATAAAAACGGCCGTTGAGGGATCCCCATTACCTCAAATCCCTTGCCCAATAGCTACAGAAACAGGATGCAAAGGGGTATTTTTGGACCCAGAAGTCAAAGCTGTATGCATAATTAAAATTAACTAAAATTAAGCTGTAGAAAATGTATAACCATCTAAACTACCTTTGGCTTTATTAGCTACTTTCAGCAGAAAAGTTTGAAGAATACGTCAACCGATCCCTGACGCTGGCGGAAGATGACCTGGGGGATGTTTTTAAATGCAGGAACACAGAATGCAATGCGTTCTTTTCCATTCCGGAAAGTTTAGATGTTGTGGAATATTTATGTCCCAATTGTGAGTATGTAAACTGCCTCGTATGCAAAGTAAGGATGCCATTATACCCTATCCACATAAACTTAAAGACGCTCGCTGTTGGGATACTTGGAAAAATATACATTTAACCTTAATTCTGTAGGTTTTAAGCGGGGGCAGCGGTTGCAGATGTAGGAAGCGAAATGCTGACGGGTATTTAGAGAGTTCTGGTGGAAAGGTCCGGAGGATTGACCCAGAATTGAAGAAAGGGTGGGATTGTGCTTGGGAACAACTTTCGAAATCTTTTCAGGAAGCGAGCTTTTCGTCTCAGGCTTCTACGCTTTCTTCTTCCGTAAGTCCTTCCTAAGATTATACATTCTTGGACTAGGACTGCTAATACTTTCCTATTGCGAGCTACTTTTCCTGAAAATAAGTTTCTAAATTCTCCTTTTCAGAAGAAATCAGTTAAAAATCACACCAAGAGCTGTCTATTTAGTCTTCTGGACAGTTCAGACTTGGTCAAGGCGACTCAGGAATTTGAATGCTCGATATGCATGACCCTTGTAGCCACAGGGGAGGGTGTGATTTTGAAAGACTGTTTTCATATGTTCTGCAAGTAAGTATACTTTATAAAGATAGGGTAGATGATAAGCTAGCACAACCCAAAATATAAATATTATCCAAATAAGGTTAAAGTTTAATTGAAAACTAGGGAATGTTTGGTCGGGACGGTCGTAAACTCTGAGGATGCTAAAGTAAAATGCCCATTCCAAATTAATGACTACGCCTGCACCAGTTGCATCTCCGATCGTGAAGTGAAAGCCGTAAGCGTGTCGAACTTGACATACCATTTCCACCCATACTATTCTACATACCCTAAATTCCGTCCGATATGCCGCCCTCCTTAACTATGCCGCACGACGCCTATCCTTTTCATGTTAAAAGGGGTATCTCTCCCATGTTAAACATGCTTCAAAATATCTTTTTTTTCATATACAAGCCGCGGCGTATCGGACGGACTTTAGGGTATGTTGTATGTAGCACTTGAAGTTCTAACATTCTAAAATAAATTGTCCAGCTCGTATCTCCTGAAATCCATGAAAAGTACTTGGCCCGATCGGTCAACCAAGCTGAAATGGGTATCGGGAATTCGTATCATTGTAAAACTGTGAATTGTACCGGATGGTGTGAATTTGAAGAAGATGTCCCCGAATTCCATTGCCCAGTCTGTTTGAAACGGAATTGCCTGGTTTGCAAAGCAATCCATGAAAACAGGACTTGCCTGCAGTATCAAGCACAGTTGCAGGAGGATGAGATGGATTTAAAAACGAAAAAAATGCTTAAAGTAACAAAACAATATGAAAAAATAAACAATCCAGCATATCTTATCATGCATCTTATCGGCGTTAATATAACTTTAGACTCTGTTCACCCAAAAGAAAGCGATGAAATGCCCAACTTGCAAAGTGATAATTCAGAAGATAAGCGGATGCGATGGTGTGAATTGTACCGTATGCAAAACTCAGATATGTTGGGCAACCTTGGTACGACGCATATGAGCTTTATAAATTATTATTAATTCATTTTTAATACATTTGTAATAATATATTGCCTATATTTGTATCCCACAGGGACCTCGCTGGGGACCTAAAGGACGGGGGGATACTTCCGGAGGCTGTCGCTGCAGATGTGAAATAAACAAATACAAAATGTGTCATCCTAAATGCAAAGGATGTCATTAAATGGACTCAAAACTAGAGCAAAGTTCCGATAAAAATGCTAACCAAAATTAGGCTTCTTTAGCCATACATTTCAATCTGACAAAAATAATTTTGCCCTCGCTGCTGTCGTCGTCGCTATGATTGTGAAAATATGTATATTACTTAGTGCTATAAAGAAATGATCAAATTGACCAGTTAAATGCCAATATACCCATTTTTTTAAAGGGAAATAAAGCTTCGTTGGCAGAATTCAAGACTTTTAATCATCTTCGGGACAGACCGTTTGTTTTAAATGACATTTCATAGGTTTTTATACCGTTGTAAAAGCCCTAAAAAGCCCTAAAATATCTTGTCAAACGTAATCCCAAGAAAGCAGTATTTCCGGAAATTACCCCCCGGAATTGCTACCCCCCAGAATAAGTCCCCCTACCTTTCCATATTAAAATTTAAATTCGCCCTATCTTGCCCATGTTAAAAGTGTTTTCAGTTTTTCCTTTGAAATAGTAACTCCCCAGGGGAGTAATTTCCGGAAGTGCGTTACCTCTTTTCTAAAAAAAAACTCATCTAAAAGTCTCAATTTTAGCAAAAATGACGTTTTTTGGTATTTTTAATCCAATTTTATAATGGGTTTTATGCATCATTCATGGAAGATGGAAAGGAGGAGGAGCAATATTTTGAGAGGGAATAACTACAACTTCTCTTCTACTCGTGCTCATGTTTTTATGACATTTGGTGTTGGTCTTTGTTTCCTTGTATCTCTCTCTGTGACCTCTGTGACCTCTGACCTGAGGAGTGTTACCCTTTGACCCGGTCATGTTTTACTATCACCTCTCTTTACTCTTCTAGTAGTCCGTTAAAACGCTTATTAAAAAATATAATCATTTCCAAGTTTGTGGTGTGAAACGGTTGTTCGTCATGTCGTCGTGTGCATAAAGATAGATGTATTTGTAGTTATCGACGACGCTTTATATAGAGCTAAAAATAGATAAGATATTCCGCCCTCTCGGCCACAGTTAGGTCAGGTCAAGGTCAAGAGGTCAGATCGGATCGGAACTAATGGGAAGTAGGAGGACTCTTAAAGAAGATCAGGATTTGGAGGAGGATTTCAATTAACCAACGTACGTAAGCGAAGCGAGCGGTTTTTATTTACCGTATTTCCGGAAATTGATCCCCCGGGGGAGTTATTTTTTAAGGCTAAAATTGAAAAAACTTTTAATATGGGTAAGATTTTTTAATTTTTAACGTGGAAAGGTTGAGGGGAATTATTCAGGGGAAGGGGGGAGTAATTTCCGGAAATACGGTATTATTAGGATTTACAAATGGAGGATTAATCTAATATTTTTATTGATTTTTTTTCGTAAAAACTAGAGTTAGATTGGTTGATTGACACTGATGATTTATTATTTGGATGATTTAGGGAATTATGGATACGAGATCTGGAACCCGAAGTAAGCAGTGGGGAAGTCTATCTGATGAACAAGAGTTGATTAATTTATCGTCAGATTCCGATTCAGAATATCAGGATGCATTGGATATATCGCTTCCAAAAGTGACAAATTCCAAAATAAGAACCAGCGCTGTCGGTAGAAGAAGTTCAAAACCTGGGAAATCGTCGGGAAATAGGGTCAGAGACGTTCCAGATAAGGTTTTGGATAACGGGAGTGAGTTTCCGAACGGGGGTGTTCCTTCTGGAAGTGGTGCTGGTATTTTAGACGCTGGAAAGGGGTTTCCGAACGGGAAGTTTTCTTCCGCAAGCGTTGATTTGAAGGCTGACTATTCTGGAGCTTCTGGTGCAATACAACTTACGAAGACGGTTAAAGACTCGGAGTGTTTATTTTGTACAGAGATTTTAAAACCTGGGATAGGAGTTGTGTTGAATTCTTGTTTGCACAACTTCTGCCGGTAAGATATTACTTTTTTGTGATGGTAAACGTTTAAAATGGTAGGGATTTTAATTGGGTGTGTAGTATAAATGTTTGGGGTTGATTGTAGGGATTGTTTACGAATCGCTGTGCAAGAGTCTTCATTTGCTCAAATTCCTTGCCCTGTTGCTGCTGAAACAGGATGCAAGGGGGTGCTTTCAGATGCAGAAATTGGAGAAGTAAGTCCAGATAGTTATTATTAATTTAATTATTAATACTCATTTGGTTTACTGTTTGTGCTTAGTATTTTGAACGCAGTGTATACAGTTCCTGTATAATTTTGCTTTTTCAGTTAGTCAGTCGGGCAGAGTACAAAAAGTATATGGTTCGTTCAATAAAAGACATTCCATGCCAAGTGAACGGTGGAAAGGATTTTCCGAACGATGATCTTCCTCCTGCGAACGGTAACGACTTGACGAACAGCGATCTCCCTCCAGCTAACGGTAACGACTTTCCGAACAGTAATTTCCCTCCAGCTAATGGTAACGACTTTCCGATCAGTAATCTACCTCCAGCTAACGGTAACGACTTTCCGAACAATAATCTTCCTTCTGCGAGCGGTTCTAGCGTTCCAGACGAGCTGAATGCTGGCAACGATTTTCCGAACAGTAATCTTTCTTATGCAAATGCAAGCGCTGTTTTAAAGGCTGCCGAGTATTCTAGTGCTGGTGCTCTGGATAGTAACCCTACAATAGAGCTGATTAGGACATTTGAAAACTCGGAGTGTTTATTTTGTACAGAGATTTTAAAACCTGGGATAGGAATTGTGTTAAATTCTTGCTTGCACAACTTCTGCCGGTAAGATACCTCCTTTTGTGCCACTATGCATCTGAAATTATCAGTAATTTAATTGGACTTTGTAATAATGTTTGTGTTTAATTATAGCGATTGCGTACGAATCGCTGTAGAAGAGTCATCAGTTGCTCAAATCCCTTGCCCAGTTTCAGTAGAAACAGGATGCAATGGGGTGCTTTTAGATCCAGAAATTAGAGCAGTAAGTCCAGCCAGTTATTGTTCATTAATGCTGAAATGCTGATTCATTTTGCTGTATGTATTTTGTTAAATCATGGTATATAGTGACTGTATAATTGATTTTTTCAGTTAGTCAGTCCGGCAGAGTACGAAAAGTACATGGCTCGGTCAATAAATTTAGCTGAGAACCAAATCAAAGATGTATTTCGGTGTAGAAATTCCGAATGCAACGTTGCTTTCTCGGTTCCAGATACTACTGAATTGGACGAGTACTTGTGTCCCAACTGTTCTTACCTAAACTGCCTTAAATGCAAAGTAGGATTCTAATGATATTATAATTTAAATCTTTACGCGTTCGATAACCTAGTTTAATCGGGAGTTTTTAACTTTTTTGAAAGGTTTTAAAGGGACAGAGCGGATGCAAGTGTTGTAAAAGATCCGCTGAAGAGGGTTCAGAAGGAGCGAATAAAGAAAAAATGTGTAGACTCGATCCACAATTAAAGAAAGATTGGGATGCTAACTGGCAGAAAATTTATGAATCCGTTAAATCCCCTACAGCTGAACCACACCCTTCTACTTCGGTAAGAGTATGAACTGTCCTGATTTGTGTTTAAGTATGAGTTTGTTATCATTGTTGGGTTTGATTTTATGGATTAGAGAGCAGCTTTCAAGCAGGAAAGTTGTGAATCTTTGAAAGAAGTTTTAGAGAAAATGATCAGTGAAGATATACTTAAATCGAGGCAAGAGTTTGACTGTTCTATTTGCATTTCGCTTGTTCAACCAGAAGATAGTGTGATTTTGAAAGAATGTTTTCACATGTTTTGTCAGTAAGTACCTCTTTCAAATACACGAATAGTTCTTAAAACAGTATCATACTTGTGGGTCTTAAACAATTTTCAATTTAATTAATAAAATAGAGAATGTTTAAGTGGAACGATTGAGCACAGTGAAGATCCTAAAGTCAAATGCCCGTTTCAAATTAACGACTATTCATGTTCTAGCTATATATCGGATCGTGAAGTCAAAGCGGTAAAGTTTTTACTCTCTATTACTTTTTAGTTTTATTCGTATTCGTGTGCCATGATCAAATCAGTAATTGATTAAATGTTTCTAGCTTTTGTCTGCAGAAGCGCATGAAAAATATTTGACTCGGTCTGTCAATCAAGCTGAGATGTGTATCGGAAATTCATATCATTGCAAAACTGTAAATTGCACGGGTTGGTGTGAATTTGAAGAGGGAGTTCCAGAATTCCTCTGTCCAGTGTGTACCAAGAGGAACTGTCTCAAATGTAAAGCTGTCCATGAAACCAAAAGTTGTGTAGAGTATCAAGCACAGTTACACGAGGATGAGATGGATGTAAAGACTAAGAAAATGATCCAGGTATTATAATACTAGAAACAACTACCCTATACTGCCTAGCTTTCACTACCTTTCTTTGTTTGTCGATTAACAAGAATGCCTGTTTTTAAGAAACTGTTTTTTGGTTAAAGGATTTACTGGAGAAAAAACAAGCCATGAAATGTCCAACTTGCAAAGTGATAATTCAGAAGATAAGTGGATGTGATGGAGTTACGTGCACAGTTTGTAAAACTGCTATATGTTGGGCGACTTTCGTAAGACGGGTTTTAGAATTAACATTAATTGCATAAAATAAAGGCATATATCGTTCGATGCTAAAAAGAACAGTGTATTGAGTTTTCCCTTTGAATTCCAGGGTCCTCGATGGGGGCCTAAAGGTCCTGGAGATTCTTCAGGAGGTTGCCAGTGCAGAAGTAGAGAGAATAGGGGGAGAATGTGCCATCCGAAGTGCAAAGGCTGTCATTAATGAGCTGCATGTCAGCGAAGGCCCATTATAGTGTTCATACAGATTTACGCTTAAACAACCGTTTTTAATTGTATACGATTAAATGCATAATTAACCGGAGTTTTCAATACTTAACGCAATTTACGAGAATTTTTTCGTGTATGAGCGCTCTGTCAACGCTACATGATGGCGGTAGTAATTTCCAAAAGTAGATATTATAAAGCGTAATATACTAAAGGAGCACAGAGTATTTCTGCATACGAAATCAAAAGTGGTTTCACTAAACGGGAAAACTGCCAAAAAAGCTCTCCATTATCTGATGTGGTTTGAATGTAAATTAGCTTATGAGAAATTCCTCGTGAACTGATGAGATGCGAAGGGAAAGCATGAAAATGTAAACGGTGACACTGCAATAATAACCGGACGAATCATGTCGAACTTCAAATGTGGGTTTATGAAAAGTTACTCAATTTCACAGAATAATTAATTGATATTCAGTTTAATATTTAGATAAACGTTCTCTATGAAGCTTTCGATTTGACCAAACCCAAAAATATTTTTCCCTGGTACATCTCTCCGAATATCGTCTTTAACTTTCGCTTTACCAGTTTATAATCTTACTAGAAATCTGTATTACCGCAAACTTCTATCGTTCATCCATCTCATCAGCATCACTCTTTTTATGACTTCCTTCCGATTATTACACAAATAAAATTCTTCTGTCCTCGCCAAACCTCTTCATTTGATGAAGCAATAGCACAAAAAGGCCTCACTTTTGTCAACCTCATTCATGATGGAATTTGGAATTTGTTTTCTCGCTTTGGACTTTCTACTTACTTTTATTATATATTTCCTGGAGACAAAAAGGGAGACAGATCTATACCACAAGTGAATACGTAGCACTAAACTAAAGGTTATTCTACTTTACCATTCCAGCAATAACCCGCAACCTGGCCAACCGACCGATCTTGTGGGAAGATGTGCCAAGAGGGACTCAGGGACCTGAGATAGAATCTATACTTTCTACTACCTACGGTTGTAGAAGCTATTACCTTCTACGGTAGTTGCCCTATGAAGAGTACAGGCTTTATGTTTTATATCCCTTGGAGAAAAATGTTTGTTAGGCTGAATACAGAAGAGGAACTAATGATATAATCAAGTTTAGATTAGTTGAGGGGGGGCTGCGGTATTTGGGAAAGAATCTGGAGAAAGCATTAATATAAAGTCTAGCTTTATTTTCTCCATACTAACTGGGATGGGTGTAGAGACGTGCTGCAGGTAACATGCTCGTAGTATCATATATAATTATTAGATGATCTTGTTTAAGTATTCTGAATCCTGACTGAAGCTAGAGAAAGTCCAAGGATCCACGTCAGTTGTATTGCAGTAGCCTTGGTATACGGGCTACGTAGGAGGACTGCGGAAGGAAAGTTAAATCATCATGTAGTCCTTGGAGAAATAACTGCACAAGTAGCAACCATGAAAGACCAAGTACTGGAGTTTTTAACCTTTTACTTTTAGTTTTCTGCAAACACTTAGTAAAAAAGGGATTAGTGATGCTAAGGTTGGGAATTCGACTGGCCCTTTTGTGGACGGTTGCTGAGGCCGTGTTCAATCTCAAACTTGGGGAGGACATCACCCTGTTTTGGGAACTGGATTATGCAGCAGGTAAGGGACAATTTGCGGCAATTATTTTACTACATTAATTAATCCAGGTAGTTTGAAGGGCTCCTTTTTTACATGATACAGAGAAATAGTTCAATTTTATAGACGATTTTAGGATAGTTTTGGAACGCTATTCTCTATAGATTAGAAGATTCATTCCTCCTATTCTAGAAGAAGATAGTAATCTCACTTTGCCTCATCATATTATGCCTTTTATGCTATACGCTGCTCGAGGGTTGCAAAATTAACGACTTCGATTGCCGTTCTAGCCTTTCCATGATTTCTTTAACCTTTTGAGTCCTGTTTTGTCACTAACTGTTCTGATAACTGGAGTATTTAATTCAGTTGTATATAGAACTAGCAGGATTCTTCTCACCTAGTTGGCTATCTTCTAGGCCCTTCCAACCACACCCGTAGAGCCCCTTCATACCCTCATCTCATCTCATCAGGGCTAACAGGAACATTTGAAATCGTTAAACCATTTACACTTTTGACCTATTTGGCTCTTTGATGCATTTTTCCTTTATGTCTGCGATATTATTCTATTCTAGGGATAGAGTTGTGGTTATTTTACACTAAAGTAAGTGTGCAAGTTACTCAGTGATCTCATATTGCCTCGCCTCTCCTGTTGAATTGAAGGGTATCTCATCTCACATAACTTGGCTATTTCTAGAAAAGTTCTGAGAATAGTTTAGGTAGTTTGGTTGCTCAACCAAGTAGGTAGTATGTATTAGTGTAGTATTATAGCACATGGTTATGTAAGGTGATGTTTAATTCCCCCCTTCTAATTTCCTTTTTTGGTTTTTCTGCCTAGATGAGTTTGCAGTAGAAGTGCATGCAACAAACTTCGACCCTGCAAACGGTTGGGTCGGGATCGGGTTCTCTAACAGAGGTAACATCTCCGACGGGTCGGGTGACTTCTGCATCGCTTGGAGATCCCAACTGAAATTCCATAAAGAACATAATCTAGAACTCACAGATGTTCACACGATTAATGGATCTAGCAAATTGGAAATTGATCTCCAGCAGGATTGTCTGGATTTCCAATTCCTCCTTGCTAACAACACTTTGAAGTGGTCCTTCAGACGCAAATTCACCACTTGCGATCCTTTCGATTATTCTCTGGAGGTATGATAACATAAGAAGAGTTATATTTTGGCTTGGTAGGCCGTGTTAAGCTTCAAAAAGATAAGACAATCGCTAATATGATAAACATCTATAGTATGAGGTATACTGAGCCTAAAGAAATAGGCCATTTATCATCCACAAGTTAACAAAGCTGTCTTTCTTAAATCCGAACTGAATTAAATTGCTTTCTTGGACTTGCATAACCACTTAGCCCACAAGCAATAAATTGTAATTGGATGGGAAATCATAACTTAAAAGGCTTTTGATGTTTTACCAATTTATGGTAAGTTTCTCAGGGCAAGTTTTAAAATATTCTCTGGGTGGCCGGAATATTATCAAATTATTAAACCTAATTAGAGCAATTTATACAACCCTCGAGCATCTCATCTCAATCCCTTTCTTGCTCCAAGTCACATCAAAACTTCCCTGCGAACCCTTTTGAAGTGTTGGGTTTTGCAAACTGACTAAAGCAGAAGAGACTTTATGATGTTATCTTTATGAAAAGATAACAAGACCCGATTAAGATCAATTTGCTTCACCCATAGCTTAACAAGTACAAAGCTTTGTTCCTTTATGCGCTGTTTGTTTAATTTTTCCTGGGATTTCAGGAAGGAACAACCCATCTTCACTGGGTTAAAGGAGCCGGCCCTCTTTATGACATCAAAGGGGTCACAATAAGCAAACCGGTTGACTTTGGCTACAAGCGGATCCGATTTCTGAAGAATAAGAACCAACCTCCACCAGTAGACCCCACCCAAGCGTGGAACTTCTTTGTGCTAAATAATAAAGTGAAGATAGCCCCCGTAGAGACGACCTATTGGTGCCAGGTTGTTAAACTCCCGGATGCAATTACCAAGAAAAATCACCATGTGGTCCAGTTCGGGGCTCATATTCAACCAGGGAATGAAGAGTTGGTTCATCATATGGAAGTTTTTCATTGTCTGACCGACGTTCATGTTGAAATACCACTTTATGCCGGTAATTAAAGGGTCCCGAAGGTTTACAGAACTTTTACTCTTCTAGTTGAGTTGAATGTAGTTTATTTTGAAATGTTTGCAGGACCGTGTGATGCCTCTCCTCCAGAGGTCAAAGTTTGCAGCAGGGTTATCGGAGCTTGGGCCATGGGTGCAGAACCCTTAAGGTATCCCAAGGAAGCTGGCTTTCCTATTGGAGGTGTGGATTTCAACCCGTATGTCCGCTTAGAGATGCATTATAACAATCCGGAGATGAAAGCAGGTTACTTGGAGTTTTATTTACTTTAAGTTTTCTCTAATGCATGCATCCCACTGAAGAGGTAAAATACTAAATTATTTAGGGAATTGTAAATAAGAAACCTACGGATTTAGGGAATATGCCTTCTTACTTAATCTTGAGTTCTCCTAATGTTAATCGTAGTCAGGAAGGAGTCAGGAAAGATGGGTAATTTCATTAGACGAGGAGCTGAGAAGTTCGTTAGTACTCATTTAATAATTTATATAGATAGTATATCTCTATTCTGGTTCCTGATGAAGTAATTATCATTATCAACTTCACAGCACATCCATCCGGCCCGTATCTAGGGGTAGAGTTTAACACCAAAGCTACTGTAAGTAATGCATAGAGTAATTTCCTGAGTTATGCAGGTTGGTTCTTGGTTGTGAGAATTTTTCTCAAGTTTATGATAAAACTTTCAACACTTTTAGAATGTAATTCAAGTGTAATGGCCCAAGTATAATAACGAGAAAAAATTCCATAAGTTTTTAGAGCGTGACTCAACGTCACATTAATTTAGTGCAGATGCATGCAGAGAATGCTACTCTTCCGAGTAAAAGTCTGACGTTATGTTTGGTTTATTCAACACATAATTTATCACTCAAAATTGAATAGAAGATTGAAAAGTTTAAATATGAACAATGGCAATGTTGTGTAATGATGAGCTGGTTAGTAATTATTATTAAACCGCATACTCCTTCCTCGTCCCATTCTATCGGAAGAAAATGAGTTCCTGAATCTCCGTATGTTAGTCGGACGCCTTGAGAACCCGGTTAAAAGCTCTGTAAATAGTCAACGATGAGATCTTTTGCATTTATATTTTATAAACAACTTATTAAGAATCTTACTAACTATAACTGTACAAAAGTCAAGAGGTTTGAAGAAATATAATGTGTAAAGGATCTGTAGAAAATAAACGAACCTGCAACTTCCTTTACTGAATTCCTCGCCGTTCGCACAACCTCTTTAGCCAATTTCCATGTAGTTCTTACCGGAGTTGTTATAAGGTTATCTAAAGGACTGAGTCTAAAAAGCATGTCTACCACTCCTGGAATCATGTATTTGAAACTGTTGTCCTGAAAAATTCATAAGGAGCTAGCTTAGATATACATTTATTTTATTAGATTGGATTGTTTGAGCTGCTGAAAGGAAGCTCTAAGAATAAATATGAGTTGAGACAGAGTTTGGGATGCTAAGCAAAGGGATTTCTCAGCCGGAAATTATTATGCAGAAAGCCTGAAACTCTTATAGAGACACTTAACGAAGCTTCTTATTTTACATGATGCTTTGAAACTACCATTAGAAGACTTTTTTTGAAGTAAAAAACTGCAGTAAAAGTTTATAGAAATGATAACTTACCAATGGAGGCAAAGGTTCTCCAGGTCTTAGGCCAGGATCAGCCTCAAAATCGTAATTGACGACGGACCAATAAGCAACTGTGACGGCTTGTTGGTCCGTTCTAAATGCATCCTTCATGTAGCTCTTTCCCAAGTAAATGATCCCTCCGTCTTCCTGTTTACCCACGATTCTCAAAGCGTCCACAATCTGATCTCCAGGATAGACAAAACTGTTGAGATTCGTCCGTCTCACAGGTACGGACTCGTAGTTCCTCCGAATAAATGATCTGTAGTCTGGGCACAGTCTTCTGTAATCTTGACTGTAGTCATTTATAAGTGAGTCCTTTCCGTCGGTATATTCACCCGGTGCAAGGTTTAGTGTTAGGGGATTGACCGTAGCGATGAAGGGGGCTATGGGACGATTGATGAAATTATTCCAACCGATGTAGGTCGGTTGACCATTGCATTCCACCTGGGTTACTATTGTACCTTGCCAAATCCCATTTGAAAAGGTGTTCAATAACTCTGAATTTATCAGTGAGAGAAAGCGGCCGTAAAAGGCCCCTTCCGGGACTTTTATTGGGGTTAGTCCAGCGTTGAAGAGACATTCTAATTCTGATTTGTAGTGGAGTACTAGGTCCTCCACTTTTGAAACGTTGTAAATCTTTCCTCCCTGATTAAAACCGACATATTTTAAATATATAATGAAATGCCCCCAGAAGCGTGTGTAATTGTGAGAACTGCTATGAAAGTTTGATGATTGTGACTATTTTTACAGCAGATATATTTTAATGCAATGGAATGATCGTCTTATGAGGATTACCTCGCATTTTCCAGCCACGGTAAAAGGCAGCAGTCTATTTGCATGCGTTGTATGTGCATAAGGAAACCCATAAAAAGGTCCATTTGGAGTTGGTAAAACGGATGAAAATAGTCCAGTTCCCATCCCAGTCATTGGATTGTTACCCGGTTGTATATTGTTGTTTCCATTATTGCTATTATCATCAGATCTGGCTCTAGTTCGTTGGAACCAAAACCTTTGTCCACTTGCCAAATTTGCTAACAAAAGATTTACAAAGAGTAAAACTAAAATGCTCAGCGCAGCCTTTTGTTGAGGCATTTTAAAAGATTTCAGTTTTTGATGTAAATGTTCTAGAAAGTGTTAAAACTTTATTAATTAGCACTCGGTAGTGGATTGGATGGAGGAAAGGGTATTGGAATTGGAAACCATTGCCAAATAACGGACTAAAACTGTATTGAGTGTTAACAGGTCCGTGTTGATTTACCAACTAACCCCCGTAAGAACTATCCTGCTATCAAGAAAGAACTGCCATTTATTTATCCAGGATAAAAAAATCAAGGTTTTCCTTTTCCTCTATAATCGAATCGAATTATATAATTCGATTTAACGTCTTTCAATGTTGCAAAAAGTTCTCAGGGGGCTTCTCTTATTTAACTTTTGCCTACACGTCTTTATCTTTCTTCATATTACCCTAAAGTCCATCCGATATGCCGCCCTCGTTAATTATGCCGCACGCCTATCCTTTACATGTTGAAAGGGGTATCTCTCCCATGTTAAACATGCTTCAAACTATTTTTTTCATGTATAAGCCGCGGCATATCGGACGGACTTTAGGGTACTTGTTTCATAGCTGGTAGACATGCATGCCAAATCAACATGTCACATTTTTGCAGTAGCTTGGGTTTTACGAAGAAATGGTATAAGCTCTCGTCATAAATAATGCCACCTTCTCAGAATAAATTTGGCATAATATTAATGTGAGTTGTACAGGTAAAAAGTTGAACTTGTGCATATATTATTGAGCTTTGTTGTATTGTCGAGGGTATAAAATATAATTTTATATTATTCCGTAATCATCAATCATGGAGAAAAATGCTTCCCACAAAATGACTCATCAAATGGAGTTTCATGCTTGGAAATTGATATTGAAATTGAGCCTTGCCCCAAGAAGACTTACTATAATGAACTCCAAATGAAGTAAAGTCAACGACAGGAAAAAGTACTTCAATTTCTCACACGCAGTTTGTTGAATTGGATGGAGTATAGAACTTTTCTAAATTATGACAATTAATGTCATGTTGGATGAGTTTTGGGCAGTTTTGCTTCAGTTTGGGATTTATTCATTGTATGTGGTAGGTAGGGTCAAACTATTAAGGCTAGATTGAATACAAGAAGGTTGATTTCTTTGGTATGGTAAAACATTTTAGGTACATGCAACGACTTTTGAGCTTCTTGAAACTAAGTAAAAAGAGGATATGGAGGTAGATTATGGGAAATCCACGTAATTTATATGTAAAGCATTTCTTCTTAATTTATTTTACGTCTTGTGTTCACAATAGGATGAGCTAAAATAATTGTTTATGACTAGAGCTGGACTTGTCGAATGTTGTATTAATTCTTATTTTGATATCTGGAGATTGTTACACTTACAGAGAAAAGGTATACCTATGTAATTTAAAATGATTTATGAATATCTGAGCTGTCTCTAAAGTGTAACTCGGAGCAGCGTGTCTTCACTTTAAGTAGTTATAATTAAATTATGATTACATGCATGGCTTGGCTGCACAGGTTCAGAAAATTAGATAAGTCTGCAAAAAATAAATAGGCCGAGTAGGTGGTTGAGTGTCCAGAAAAACGTGACCGTCTGCAAAATATCTTACCGAATAACCTCACGTCTTAGTCAAGCTTTCTGACTTAAAAAACTCGTTTTATTATTAAGATTTCACGTTCGAAAATGATACAACACAGAAATTTTCTACAACTTCATGTCAAATTAGGACTTAAGAGGCTTTTATTTGGCGAAGGGTTTGATTAAACTAGCTGATTGGAATTGGAACTGTGAAGAAATGTAGTTTTTTGCATTTTAAGATTCTATAAACCAAAGACCGAGTTTGTACTCTTTCACGTACGACTAATAATTTACTGATTCCTGTAATAAGCCAATGATTATACATATTAAAGCCCAAATCGTGCTCTACTTTTGTATAATTGTAATGGTTATATTTCACAGATTGGGTAGACTCGAGTGGAATGGAGTTCTGGGTGACGGACAAGCTTCGAAAGTATGAAGCCGGAGTAATTGAACTAGGTCTAGAATATTCCGACAAAATGGCCATTCCACCTGAACAAGATGGGTTCCTTCTGACGGGGGTTTGTAATCAGGAATGTACTTCTGTAGGATTCCCTCCCAAAGGGATCACCGTTTTTGCTTCACAGCTTCACACTCATTTGACAGGGGCACGGGTTGTGACCCGACACTATCGACCAACCACTGACCCCAATGACCCTGATGAGTTTACAGAACTTCCATTCCTCAACTGGGATAACCATTACTCTACTCATTATCAGGAGATCCGCCAACTTAAAATTCCTCGGAGAGTTCTTCCAGTAAAATTTGACTTTTTTAATGCTTTTTTTTAATAGAAAAATGCAATTTGAAAGCTGTAAATAAGCTGGGAGCAAGTCTTTTACAAACTTTGTGTAGTCAAAGCTCTCAACTTTTCTAAACTTTTTGCATAAACTCTGCTTTTCTTTCACAAGAGAGTGCTATGCTGGTTTAATTAATCGGCTTCCTGTTGAGTATGAAAGACTTGGCTGTGATTGTAGGATGTCAAAAACTTTTGTGATGCAGGTTGAGGTTGCTTAGAATGGTGGAATAAATTGTGGTTTAGGGAGACGTTCTGCTGACAACTTGTGAGTTCCAGACTGTGGACCGAAAAGAGGTTACTTTAGGGGGTTTTGCAATCAGCGATGAAATGTGCGTAAATTACATTCATTACTATCCCCGGACTACACTGGAAGTTTGTAAGAGTTCCATTTCCTGGAAATCCCTTCGTGAATACTTTCATTTCATGAAAGAGTAAGTTTAAGAACATTTGCTTGTTTATTTTGTTCCCTACGTTTACATGGCTTTTAATGTTCTCATTATGCTCTTTTCACGGTTGGGAAGTTTAGCCTAAATCCTACGTGTATTTAAAGAGAAAGGGAGGAATTTTGGAGCGGCTTGTATCACTGTAATATTGAAGCGAGAGTGCTATGGTGTTTTTAAACATATTTACATTTGCGTGGTGTTACAGCATTTTGAAATGATGATTCGAGCTTTAAAACTAAAATGTACCCCTTTCTGGGTTTGATAAAGTTATCCTTCTGTTCTTAGGTTTTGGCAGTTTTATTTAAGGCTGACTTTTCATAGCGTTAGCTTTTCAACTTTCTTAGGCCAGTATTTCAACATGCCGTATTTTCGGAAATTACTCCCCCCTGGAATAACTCCCCCGTGTTAAAAATTCGTCCTATCTTGCCCATGTTAAAAGTGTTTTCACTTTTTTTTAAATAACTCCCCAGGGGAGTTATTTCCAGAAATACGGTCGTTTCTGTGACTTTAAGCGTGAACGCGTTTTAAACGTATTATTTCAAAACATCCAGAGCCAGACTAACAGCATTAGGAAGAGAGTGTGGTTAGTAATTCTTTGGTTTATATATTTAGACAGGAGGGTCAAAAAATCAGCCCAGAAGGTGCAGTGTCCTCCAACTACAAGGGTATTCAATGGACTCCTTTTCGATCTAAGATACTCTCAGATTTCTACAACGGGTCTCCCATTGATATGCAATGCAACCAAAGTGACGGGTCAAGATTTCCAGGATCCTGGGATTCGATGCCAGTTCCCCCATTTCCGGTCTTGCCTCCTCCAATGAATCCCAACGAGGAGTGCATTTTGGCCATGGAACAAGAAAAACCAACAGAGAAAGTTAAAATATGACTGAAAGAGTAATTAAAAACATAGTGCTATATCATTTCAAAATGCAAATTGTTATCAATCAAAGAATCATATGTATTCCTCCTGCATGCTTGCATAAAAATCACTGTTCTTTCTACAGTTTCGGCAGCCAGAAACAGTTGTTGAAAGAACAGTGATTTACTTTGGGGAATTTACAAATCCAGTCATATTTTTAAAACTCTTTAACTTATTCATAATGCATCTTTATTGTAATGTAATAATATTCTAAAGTATTGATGGATATATTGTGGAAACTTATTCAGAAGCTTGATCGTCTAAAAACCTCTTGATGTTTGTATGCATTTACCCTTCAATAAGTCTTCATAGCTTCTGTGTAATAAAATACGTGAAAAGAAAATACTTAGGGAAGGATTTATTTCAAAAGCATTTGGTCCTACTTACTATACTGGCTATTAAACTGGAAAAGTTAAAAGGCAGTACTGATTGTAGATATGTTTAACAATACTACAGAAGGGAATAATATATTTTGGACGACGACGAGTTGTTTGGATAAGGGACAGTTTTAATCAGATAATAATATTATTTCAAGCTTTATAATCTCTCCTGGTCTAGCCGAGAGAAATGTAGAAGGTTGGTAAGAAAGAGGGTATGCATGGTAAGTTTAGTTTAGGTACTTGCTTGCTTATCAAGGGTGGATTGTTTATTAATGATAATGAGTGGAAGTTTTTCTGTAACATGAAATGATGGAGAACAGTCCATATGGAATTGATGAAGGTTTAGTAGATGTCTAGCGTTACCAGTGAGTAAACGGACTTGGACTGCATTCAACAAAATATCATTAAACTTTTCCGGGGAATAAGTATTCCATTTACTAAAACATCTTCAAAGAGAGCAACTTGTCTTTAGCAACTTTTTGACATTGTCTGCATCGCCGGATTTCCCGAGTTTCTATTTGTAATTTCTGTATTTTGAAAGCAAGCAGTTTATAAAATGGCAATGAGTAAGGCTCGTCAGAACTTTCATGAAGAGACGGAGGCTCTAATTAACAAGCAGATTAATATGGAACTGTATGCCAGTTATGTTTATCTGTCCATGGTAAGTTTTTAAAACTGATTTTTACAGTTTATTTTATTGCAGAATGGACAATCCACAGTTGACAGTTGAAATTTAGAAAAAATAATGTAGCAAAGGTATATCTGAGGTTGTAAAGAAGTGTTACTGGATTAGATGATAAGAATTTGGAACTGTGGATAATGTACGTGACAGGGAAAAGACTCGAGTCGAGTGTAGCTTTCAGCCTATAACACTAACCTTGTCCAGAAAATACTGAAAGAGTAACTTTTGTTACACAATAATTTACAGGCCTATTACTTCGACCGAGATGACATGGCTTTCCCTGGACTTCATAAATTTCTAAAAGCGAGCTCAGATGAAGAGGCCGAGCACGCTCAAAAACTTATGAAATATCAAAACATGCGAGGGGGTCGAGTGGTACTTCAGCAGATTTCTAAACCTTCACAAGATGAATGGGGAACCCCAGTGGATGCTATCAATGCTGCTTTGGAACTTGAAAAAACTGTTAATCAGGTATTTGTAAGGAAAACTTAGCCCATAAATAGTCTGTCTGTAGTGTAGGTGGGGCCTTATGTATGTAATGATGAGTTTTGAGATGAGATTAGGCTTTCTAAAACAGATTGGTGGTTCAAATTATAATGTTTATGGACTTAAATTCCATAGAATAATATGATTATGATCGGTGAAGGGTGGTTAAGGATTTGCTGCATATTGCTGGAATTTAATTAACTGTACAAAAACATTTTCAGACCCTTCTGGAGCTTCACCAAAATGCTGGCAGTCACCACGATGTCCACCTTTGTCATTATCTGGAAGGTGAATTCCTAGATGAACAAGTCAAGGGGATTAAAAAGCTTGCAGACTACTTGACCCAGCTTAAGCGGTGTGGAAAAGGAGTAGGAGAATTCATTTTTGATCAAAAACTATAAAAAGAATGAAGGAAGAAGGTGAATAAATCAAGTGGTTTTGGGGCACACAAATCTACATTACATTTCTTATACATTTTTTCGCTGTCGTATAATTAAGAATTATCTTTTTTTTGGAGTATAATAAAAGCTTAATTGAGTTTAGTTTAATTAAAAGTTTTGGTTAATTGATTAAAGGCTTGCATAAAGGATTTTAAATTCATGATAAAAGCTTTGGAGTCCTTCTTGTGCTTTGAAATCGGTTGTAGTAGAATAAAAGCTATTTATTTTACTTGTATGGCTACTTTTAGGTCTGATATTTGTCTTTTAAAATAAATAATACAATCAAGATTAAGAGGACAACCAGGGAAGGCATTTGCGTTGAAATATGGAATGGATATGTAATGCCAAGTTGTAGAATATATCAGAAGAATAGCAGAAGAATAATAAAAAAAAGTTCATTTGTCGGATGCATGATAGTGAGTCAGGAGGGGTTTAAAGTTCATGAATTATATGGATAAGGTTTTTATTTGTTGTGATTGTCTGAAACTAAACTAATAGGCGTATACTTAGTTTCAACTTAATTTCAATTCCTGGAATAAAAAACGGATTTACTTTTATTATTCATTCCACAAGAACTAAGCCAGGTTTCCGTTGAACTCTGGACTTTGGTCTGACTCTGGTTTCTTTTGCTGTAGAAGTTTTGGACCGGTCATTATAACACCGATTTCTCCCAGAGGTGTTGTTAGTAAAATCACTAAAACCGCAATTGTAAGAACTTTTAGGCCCAATTCTACTTGATCTTTGTTGCCAGCCTCTCGAGCAAGATGTAGAGCCATTGGACCAATAGCTGTCTAATTAATTGAATAAATAAAATCAAGCTCTGCCCATTTATCAATCTATTAATGGGTAATATTTATTAATAACAACCTGCACGGTTGCTTTTGGAATCCATGAAATCCCAACGAATATCTTTTCTTTGAGATTTAATCCCGTTCCAGATACCATTAGAAGCACCGTACTAAATCTGATCTAAATTAACAATCATCCCAAAAACTATAAAAAAATCCCATTATATTATGGATCCCCAGTAAAGAAAAGCTTCCTTACCGTTGCACCCAAAATTAAGCATATTAATCCGTAAAGAATGATACTTGTTGATAATTCCGAGAGTATTATTTGGCTCCCGAGAACCCCAAATATTAAAGGTTCCATTAATTTCCATAAAAATACAAAACTCCATTTAATCACCTCCTATAAATTAAATTAAATTAAATTAAAGCATCTGGTATCTTTAACCCTAAAAATATTTCCATTATCCATAGAGCTCATCATGATAAACTATCTCATACATTATCGTAAAGGTTGACTGATCGCTGACGCCATATATTGGACACAATAACGGCAGAGATTAGACAGCTCAACGCTCCAGCTCCAGAATATCCTAGATGGGAGAATCCTAAAAGGGAAGAAATACAGCCTCCAACAAGAACCAACACTTTTAACGAAATTGTATCGTAGTCATTCTGAAATAGAACATTAAATAAGTAAACTTATCATCGATAGACTACAGGATTTATACCAACTTCAAAAACTCTAACGACGTTTATGTCTGGAAAATACTACTGTAATTATTTTCAGATTTTTGGTATAATAATTAGGGGTTTACCATGCCCACACGCCCAGGACACGAGGGTGTAAGGGCATGCCCACAAACAGGGCATAATGCCCTGAAAATTTAAGGCGCCCTATACTTAACGTTTGGGCACGGGGCAGCGCCGGGCATCGGGGCACATTTCGAGAGGGCGCAGGCACGGCGCTTCTCTAATAATAATACGAGGTGCTCTTATAAAGATGAATTGAAATAGTATTGATTGACATAAATGTCGCAGATAGAATCGCTATAGTAGCTAGTGAGTGAGACGATGAAATATAAGTCTACCTACTGGTCTTTCTGCTGGTGGAAATATCATTCCAACGAAAAATCCCCATAGAATTCCAATGCTAATACCTCCAGCGATCTCCGCCGGAGCTCTTAGAATACTCTTGGTTAAAGTCTCGTTGCCAAATATTACGGCCAGCATAACATGAAATACGGAGATTGCAACGGTATTTTCCAAACTTGCAGACGCCAGGATCATAGTCGGAATCCCTTTATCTTCCCCATAACCTTGCTCTTTAAGGGCAATGATACGCGGAACAACCACCGCTGGAGATACCGATGCAATAACAAATCTTTAATAGAAAAACCTTGAAAAATGAGTTGTTTTTATGATGAAAGGGATACCTATTGATAAATATACGTTTCACACCCGGTCAGAAAGCTCCAGGCCCAAGGGAAGCCAACCAGATATCTCAGAAGAACTGCGGTAGAAAGGGCTTCAACTACGGCCGGAAATATTGCTAGACGAGCCACAATCCATTTACAATTTATAAGCACATCCAAATCTAGGGTGAAGCCTGCTCGGGTTAAAATTATAGCTATGGCTATTAGCCTAAAGAGAATTACAAATTGCAATGTTGAAGTTCCACGCTTGAGAGGTCAGGTTTTTTAGAGGATATAAAAATGCACATAATATTCTTAACCTGATTGGAGTAACTAGATCAGGATCAAGAGATTTACCAAAGTCAATGTAAGGAACATTTCGGATGGCGATTCCTAATCCTAACATACCTACCATCGGAGGGAGTTTTATCCACGTTACGATGTAACCTGGAACATGTTTCCGAACATCGGATTTAGACTTGAATTGTTGAATTTACGTTTCGTTTTGGGAAACTATGTGTACGAAAATGTTAAAATGTACAGTAAATTAACGTCGCTTGCGAGTATTGGAGAGTTAGAGTGAAAAATGAATGATAATTTTGACAGATACCTAATATTCTTCCTCCAAATTCCAGAAAAACGATAACAAATACAGAACCCCCTGGCAGATTTTGAGACCCGACAATAACAAATCCAGCCAGCCATACTAATACTGGAACAACCACACAAAGCACGATTTCAAACACAACTGAATTTACTTTGAATCCTTGAATCCATCTTTGGATAGGACTTTGACTGGTTCGTAACTTTGTTCCTGAAGTTTGAACCGTTTCATAAGTTTTGGGATTGTCTGTAGCATCTCTATAAAAGAGTTGGGTCGTTGAAGATTTTAAGGTATCTCTACGACCGCTGCTGCAGCTTGGTATTGAAGGGAATTCTAAGGCAGCAAAGGAGTTTCCGTTTGAGAAATGTTTAGCATCCGGATGATGGGATTCCTTAGAAAAATAAGTCCCTGGACTAGTATCCGTTAAGTCAAACACTGGTTGAGGCATGGTTTACCTGATTAATTATGATAAATCAAACCGTCCAGAGGACAGAAATAGAATGTAGTTTTAAGCAGTTTATACGCCTGAAACTGATTACTAGGTCGTGAAATTGTAATCCGGTTATCCTTTGAAATAACGCGACGTAGGGGTTTGAGATTATTAAATCAACTCACATGGAGTCCATCCATGCTGCCTTTTGCCTAATTACTATTTTTTTCGTTAGTCTGTTTAAACACCCAGGTTGTTGGTAACCTTGTTTTAAAACATTATTTGATGCTGAATCGGGGCTCACTATTAATAAATAATAATGCATGCACCTTGCATAATTTTTGCTATACACACTTGCCATTAGTGTAGTCATCCTAGGCCAGCTAATCATAATGTGTTCTACTCGCTAATGAAGTTATCCACAATCGTCTTACTACACGCTCAAAAATCTCAAGGTAGGGTTTTCTGGAGTAATTGCCTGATGCTTTTTTGGGATTTGTGATAGTTTTTAATGGAAAAGGAGCGTGTCGAGATGTAATTGGGAAATTGGGATTGGAAATACTCTTCCTAGTAGATCGATACACATTTGAAGGAAGTTCTTGCATTATTTGATGACTAATTTGAATGTTTCTTGAAAAATATGTATGCTGGTTTGGTTGTACTTTTAGTATCCGTGATGATATGACTATGACTGATGTGATAATGCATGAAGGACGGTTCTTTGGTTCCATCCAGGTTATTTGTCTATTATCCGCCGACGGATTTAGTTAAAATATGGTTTAGTTAAAAGTTTATTTATACGCGTGAATGAAGGGAAAGTGTGGAATTTTGGTGCTTTTAGTTTAGAGTTGACTTTAATGAGCCTTTTCTAACTTGCCGTTTTAACGAGACATATTTTAGACAATAAAATACCCTAAAACATTTAACAAGGACTAAAAAGAGGATTTATTTCTTCCGAATGTAAACAGATTTCTTCTTGGTGCTTATGTCTGTTGGTTTAGCAGTGGTTTTTGGATCATTAGATCCAGCCCTTGCATCTTGTTCTTTTATGGAAAAGCTTGAAGAATCTGCTACAGAAGGAGTTGAAAGGCCCTGAACTTCATTATTTGTTTGCTTGTTTTCAGAAACTGAAACGGTGGGGGTACTGGCTGATGGGGTTTCCGGGGGATTGGGTAAAGTTGATCCGACCTTACCCTTTCGTTCCATAAACGAGGGTTTC
>JAQFZX010001145.1:0-35198 GCA_034682405.1 Hydroisotoma schaefferi | reverse complement strand
TTGAAAAAAAGTAGTTTTTAACATGGGGTTCTTATGGGTGACCTGTGACCGTTGCTAAACTACTCCGGACCCTTAAGGCTTATTATTAACTAGCCTTCATGAGAATAGATAACTTTTCCCCTTTCCTATAGTCATGCCAATCCTGAAAACAAACGGGAGCACGGTTTAACTGTTGAGTAATATGCTGAGGTAATTCCGCATGTATGTTTACTTTGTTACTTTCATGTTTAAAAAGGAAGTAATGTGACTCTTGCTTGGTTTCAAGACCTGAGCTCAAGATTCTGTCTGAAAAAGAGATCATAAAGGTACACAAAAGGAAATAATTCCACATGATGTAATATAAAAGCTGGCCGAGTACCTAAGGTTGCGTTAGGTGCAGACTGTTGATAAGGTTTACTCATGGCGGTCTGTAATTATCTATAGTTGTCTGATTTTTTTATTAATATGTGACGAGAAAGAAAATAATTTCCAATTGACACTTTAGATTTGGAAGTTCCCGAGACGCATTAAAAAGTTTGGGTAATTCATTTATGTGCTAAAATAGACTAGACAAAGACGCTAGACGTGTATTATTGTTTTTGGTTGTTTTCTTTGTGAAACCTTGACTAACTTTATTTACTTTGCTGCATCTAAGCAGTTGCACTTTTCTAAAAAGTGTATCTGTCTACTGTCAACTGTGTACTATAGCTAAATGGAAAACTGAAACTATAAACACATAAAAGTACTCTTATTCTTTGAATTAATCCGTGCCCCTCCTCCTTGCCTACTCCGTCGAAATTATAATCATTCTGACGGCTCGGCTGCTACAGATTTGCATTATTAAAGCACATAAATGAGTTCCAACTAAAAACTAGATGAAACATCAGATCAGGGAACGAGATGTAAATCTCATTATCTTATTATCATCGTCCCTACTTCACCAAACCAGAATGCCCAACTCATAATATTAACAAATGCATACAGCAATATAATGCATGTTTGATTTGTAAGTAAATTGCCAATTCAATAGACGATTTATCAGCTAATTCAATAACTAGAATTTTTATGTGTGATGTGTAAACAGCAGAAGTTGCTACATGGCATGTGACACTTTTGTGTTCCAGAGAAATTAAAGAACTAATATCAAGGGAATGGAGCTCAGCAAGGGCTGATTTCATTTTTCCATCCTCAATGTTTCGTTTCGTGTCCTGGACAAGGTTGACTTCCTGCCCTAGCCCTCGCAAATGAAAACAGAATCATTTTTCGTATCTATTTCCTAAGTATTTATGTCTCTTCATCTCATAGTATACATGATAAAAAATATCAAAATTGGGTCCTCTGATCTTTATGTGAGTACTAAGAATAAAAGGGAGTAACAATAATAAAAAAAATGAGGGATTCGGTCATGCCATGCTTATCCTCTAGACATACAGACACACAGCGATGTACGGGCCTAAAATGTTGTCCCGTTGAAACTACAGCTACTTATATTTCTAGTTTACCACACTCTATTCCTCCATCAGCATTCTATGGAATGAATTCGATAGAAAATAGTGTCCATTCAGTTGAAGTCATTGAAAGGCAAAAGGGGTTCTCCAGTTGTCGGATGAAATTAGATATGCCAGTGTATTGTGTCATGTTGTGCGAATTATCATTTCTCTCTTTCACTTCTGTCTTCCATGTTCCATTATTCCATCCGGCTTTACTCAACTTATACCCTACTTTTAGGACAACTCGGGAAGATCGGATCAAGTCAACTTCAAGTTGAAACCGAAGAAGGTATTACCTATCTACCAACAGTCTTAATGCTGTTAGTTGTTGCTATCGTATATGCTTCTGGTAGACCTGTTTTGGATTGTACTTGTACGCTGCCTGCATTTTCTTCAGAAAAGCGGATTAAGACGAGAAAACTTGATTCCCTTTGAGAGGTTTGTAACATAACAAGTCTGATTGAGGTTAGGATACCAACCAATAACCATCATTCGGTTGCTTATTATGCTATGCTAGGAATTGGGAATAAACTAAACCTTGTGCAATCTTAATTTAAGTCAGAGTCGGTTTTGAGGACATTTCTTGCAAGTGAACGTCAACTACCTTTTGTTCGGTTTAGTTTGATATTTATGTAGGACTTGGTTGTTTTATTTGTAGATATGAAAACACGAAAAGGGTATGAAAATTCGAGGAACCGAGAAAAACTGGTGAATTACAAATGTACAATATCTGTTAGCAGGGTCGAAAGGGCTTGGGTGGTGTGAGTGAAACGAACATGAGAATTTGATTGACTACCAGGAAATTAAATATTTTATTAATAACAACAGAATTCAAAACTTTATTTAATTTGGCTTGTTACAAATTCCTGTTTAAAAGTTTACAATGAATGTTTGGCCATGAGGAAATTGCTACACAAATAAAAACCGACATACTAAACGAAAGTCCGGAATAGTGAAGGCGAAACAAATCCATCTTGAATTGAAAGTATAAACTGGAGGGAATTCGCTCATCCCATCCGTGACAGCATGATCCCTTGATTAAACTTTTATAGGAGACTGGCGTTTTTCTGAGCATGATATGATCATTGTGTATGCATATGCAGATCCAGTGAGCCTTAATTCAAGTCAATATCAATGAGATTGAGAATGACGTGGAGGACTCAAGGCTTTACTAAAGGAAAGAAGCGTAAACGTGCATGGCAAAATGAAATAAAAACATCCTATCTGCCTTACCTTTGTTTGGTGCTAATAATGCAGTGGTTATTGCTCACGGTACTACGCATTTGGGTATATAAAAGATTACGCTGATGTATAAGTTACATGCAATATAAAATTGGAAATAAGGGTGCTTAGTATTCTCTACGGGTAACTTCAACTTTAAACCATGCATATTCAATCAAAAGGGAAACATGAAGGGACAAATCTACAGGCCACCAGGTGTTCGATTTGTTTTGTACTGTTTTCAATAAAAAATTGCATAGGGTAGATTAAAGAAATGTCGTAGAGGTTGCGTACAGCTTTGTAAGTCGTATTGTATTTTTATCGATGCTAAAATTAGGTACAATAAAATGCTATTAATACGCATATAAAAGGGGTCTACCTTTCTTACTCCAGGTTCAAGTACTTTACTCTGTTCTGTCTTACCAAGAGACATGACAGGCTTAAGTGAAAGTTAATATTTAAAGTAACATTAAGTGCATACGTGGTATACTTACTTGCTTTATGCCTATCGATAAGTTCGGTGACTATACTTTGTATGATAAAATTCATCCTATTCCACAAACTAAATGGATGTTGAATTAAATTGGATGATCTCATTCATTTCGTACTTACGTATTATTATGATACAACATAATAAGTTACTTAAACCCGTCTCGTAGTTCTGTATGTGTAGCTGTCCACAACCCAAATAACTACTCTCAAGTTGTTACCCTTTTCTTGGTGTATAGCTAAGCACTTTACTTGAACATACACCTACTCATGTATTATTACCTACATAAATAATAAGATAATACTTGAAACCCTTTTAGTCTGTTTCTAGCTGTCCCTGTCTGTCTCTTTATAACGAGTTGCAACGAAAGTGAATTAACTACTGGAATGATAATACTACATCGAGGATAAAGCTCGTATAAAATTAACTCAAGAGTCCTCGCACTCTCGAATCTTGGGTTTACATTCAAGGTGTATGAGGTTTCTCTATTTGAGATACAGTTTAGAGGTCGGTAAGGTATCAAGCTCATTTACTCTAGGGTTTTCTCACACATTCCTAACTTAAAGGAGACAGGTGAACCTTAATTTAAACGAGGTAAATGTAACGAATTCGCATAAACTTCCTGTAATAATAAACCCTATCGACTACTACAGCTTCGACTAGTTAAGGCAGTTAAGGTTCAGCCAAAAATGTATATCTTCAAGATCCAAGATAGATGAAAGTGAGAGATCAGTTGTTTGTCCTAGAAGTGCAGCATGGAATTAAAGTGAGGATAAGGGAAGTGTGGTGTGTCTTGGTTCTCTTGTTCCAGCTTAAATTGGCCATTGTTTGCATTGTATTGAACTTATTCATGTTGTGAAGCTGTACACTGTGCATGACACTGGCAAAGTAGCTAACGAGTTCATCCATCCATCCATTTATTCTAGAATATTTTACTATAGAAGAAAACAACACATAAAACAACTTTACCTTAAGCACTAACTTTGTCCATGCCAAAGCTATAAATTTAAAGACAACTCCTAAAATAATGTACGAAGACAGTTTTGTACCCTAAAGCCTGACTGGCTGGATATAAAACACTCTTCTGTGTTCAAGATAAACTACATTATATAAACCCGTTATCATTGGGACTACTATCTATAATGGCGTATATTTAGTTAAGCGTAACTTACTCAAGAAAATCCTCCTAGTACATATTTCGTTACTACTACGTTCATTCAATGTCACATCCTCTGGCTCTTGTCCATTTGTATCCTTCCTATCATTATTTATACTGTCAATCATTTAATTCCACGGGTGTTGATCTTGCTGTATCGAACCCTGTCCCATTCAGAGTGAAACTGAGAGACTGACTCAATTATGAACCTAAACTACTTCCTTACCATACCAAAACTTAGCCAACAAAAATACTTAAGTAGGGAAGGAAGAACGTATCCCTGTAACTATCTTCAGCCGCGGATTTTAGCCCCTAAATTGTATCAGCTTTCGACGTGATCTTTACATATAAACATTGTGCTTTCGGATGGAAGAAGTAGAGGGGTATGTTCGAGATTATCTCATAAACGGGGAAATAAGTTTCAATTTTATAGCATAATGTGAAGGGACTGATGATGTGTGCTGAACTGACACGGTTGCTCTTGTGGTTAACAAAAACCTAAAACCACTAAATTTAGTATAAAAGTTATCCTACTTACCACCACTCCTCTGTATAAATACTTATTAATATTGAAGCGATGAAAGAGTAGTATTAGTAGTGGTACTGCCTATTACATGATAAGATAAGAGTGAGAGTACATTTAAAGAAAGCATTTCGACTTCTAGAGTAATAGCAATAGTGCCTTGCACAACTATTCGTATTTTTTGGCACAGAAACTAAATTTATATTATCATTTCTTATGTGTCTGTTTATTCTTACGCCCAACACGTACCTTTTTTCTTAACCCATCTCATAAAAATACATTGAAAGTATGCAGTATATAGTCAGTTAGTAATGCTTTGGTTTTTTCTACTATTAAAACAAGCTAACTCTCATTCTAGTACAGTTACTCATTCTTATGTACTTTTGATGTTTTTTTTACTTAAGAAGTTCTAATGCAACTTATATGGTAGCTAAGCTGAATGAGTAAATTTTATCGTCTATATCGTGTTTATTTGCACGTCATAGTCCTTATATACTTATGGAGTGAGAAGGGTTGATTACTGGTTAGTTAGTATGACGCGATACTTTAGTTTTCAAGTGTTTTTTAAGCCAGAGTTTTAAAAAGGAAGAGAGAGAAAGAGAGTAGAGCAAGTGTATTAAAACTAACTACAAACTGTGATGATGGGACTGGGACTAAAACTGAAGTACAATTTATGTCTTGTAAGAAGATGATACGTATTCGGGGAAGGAGGAAATGAAAGGACATTAAAGACTTTTCCGGGGCTGATTCACCCACTTCTTTTTCTACTATAAACCACATTAGGTTTTTTCTGTGCTGAGCAAAAACAACAATTTATGCTGCGTATACCGGCTTACAGTAAGTTTAGAGGGAGGTCTGTAGGTGTTTTTAATGTTTTCTTATATGGATTAGCCAGCATTTTATGGCTGATGATAGTCTGCAACAAGCAACTATAAGGACTAAGCTACGGAAGAACAATATAATAACTTTTTCTCGTTCCAAGGACAAAAATGAACTTGGAGATGAATGTTCTATACACACATGAATGTACTTGTAAAAGGAGGGCTACTATTCTGTTTACTTGTGCAGAGATCGCGTTGGTTGAATCTCCACATAATAACTTTGAAGATGGGGACTTTACTTTATCATCTAAAGGCTAACAACATAAATGCGGATTTATTTTGTTTTTTTATCTTTCCCAACCACAACCAGGGCGATGACTAGGACGATGGACTTTTTTGATAGGGCTTTTTAGGAGATTTACTCCGTAAAGGCGTATATGGAAATAAAAAAGTTTTCATGAAGGACCCCTACTCTTCATAAATAACCAAAGTTATGGTAACCAAAATTATGGATATCATCCACTCGTATATAAAACTCGAAAGGTAGGTTGTGAATGGTCTCCGTAAATAATTAAATTACATTTCCTTTTGGCTTTACTTATTTTCCTACAAAACTAATATAACGTGTGTGTGTACAACCAAAGCCAAATACTATGAACTGGTTTATAATTAACTTGTCTGTACAAGTTGGGAAGAACAATCATATTGTTCTGGTCAGAGTTATGAAAGGAAGCGAACGTTTAACTTTGGATAAGAACGGTACATGGCGGTGCGGAGCACAGTTGGTACTCACGGTTTTGTTTTAGAATATTGGGTACTCAGATCATGAATGGGGTTGACAGTCCTTTAGAGTAAAGCTATAATAAATAATAATTTAGCCTGGGTTTGAACATGGGTTTGTTTCTTATGAGTTATTTTTAACATTAATTACCATTACCCTGCCGTAATATAGGGTATTTCTACAAAGAAAGGTTAAAGAAGATCATAAATTGATCTCTAATATGCAAAGGATGAACAGCAAGCCACCGTAGTACTATCTTTTCACAAATGGCACGTCCTCGGAAAAATCTATTTAAGCTGAGAAAACATAGAGACTGGATAGATTGTACTTTACATTTTCCTGAGATGACTTACTTTTCTTCAGTATCGCATTCTCTGTACCTTGAATCTCTTGAAAAAAACTCATAAATTATTGGGTTGTAAAGTACTGTACTGTAAAGGCTCTGCAATAAGGCTCAATAATGTAATTACTCTGCAGAATGTCTTTCAAATGTGACTGAAACTTTGTATACTTGATAGTATTATGCTATTCTTTGCACAATTAAAAAAGTTTCAAGGGTTCGGTTGTGGTGTTTGGCACATGCCACATGGTATTAGAGATATTAAAGTAGGAAGCTTACTGCAGCTATCCTAAGAAATTTGTAGAAAGAAATCTCTTTTGCAGTAAAGTTCATGAAAGAAAAATTAATGCAATAATATCAAGCAGATTAATATCAATTCCATTCTAAGGCAAGTCCCCTTAAAATCATCATTAATATTGGGGTCAGGGTACGGTACTTTTATTTTTGTTACTTCATCTCAACTCACTCATTTAAAAAAAATCGGAAACGCTAGGGAAGGATAGCCATTTGCCGATCTATAGTCATAATCGTCATCGTAGTTTTGATAGCTATATATTTTATGGTCCAAACCGAAGTGTCCACCAATTTGCACGAGCATGTATAGTGTAATATACTGCTAGGCCTAGTACTTGTATAAGTTCTGGGATGCCTAGTTTATATCTGTGGTGTGGTAGATGTGGGATTTCGGTGAGAGATTAATTATCTCATTACTACTATAGAAATGTATAGAAGTACTAACTATAAAATTACTCACAGTCGTCCCTCTTTCATTCCACATCCCATATCCTGGTTCTTATTCCGTTTGAACTTACAAATGCTGCAGCACCAGCAGTGCAAGGCAAAACATAGGGTAGAGTACAATTTTCACAACTATTACTCAGTTTTGCACATTCGTTTCGTTCAGTCGTAATGAATTGAAGAATTTTAATCTGCAGCATAATCTAACCCAAATTACATACGATACGAACAAAATAGGTAGTCAAAGAACCTCATTTCTGGCAACCGATTATGCCAGCGTTTAATACTTCCTCGCGTAACATAAAATACAATATATAATCTCCTTGCTTGTTAAACTTTAGCTGACTCACTGTTTATATTTGTTCTGGTTTAAAATGAATAATAGAAACAGAGAAACGAATTGAATAGTTATAAGTCTGTACTCTAGTTTTGCGGTATTTTCTTCTAATTTTGTTCAAATAGTCTTGATAATAATGGGGATAATGGCAGACTCTCATTGTGTATTTTATTGTGTTCTCTACTTTATTACGCTATTTTATTTCATACTCGTTCTTTCTTTTGTTGGCCGTAAGCTAGCAACTTTTATACAGAAATATTACTAATGCTTCCTTTTATTTCACTGGGTTTCATCTTTCGCCAGCCAACACCGACCCATTCGTTTAATGAAATATAATAAAAGGAAAGTTTTCCGTTTTGTGCAAGAAGGGAGCTTTTTGTATGAATTGAGAAGGCTTTGTTGTCGGCCCAAGGGTAATCGGTCCCTAATCATTGTCAGTTGTAATAAATGTGTGAGATTTCAGAAAGGTTTCTGCCTTTCATAGTTTTACTTTACTTTTTGAAGGAGTACCTCCCTCAGCTCATTCTGTGAACATGATAAATAAGGTGTTTGTGTGGAGTAGAAAGGAACTTTATTTACTTTCATCATTTGAATTTGTTTTCTTTCTTAATTAGTTACAGCTGGTGCAATAGTAGTTTGCTGTTTTTTTAGTAGATGAGAATTAGAAGACAAGAAATTTGCTCAAGAAGTGATTGCAACAACTTATCCTAATGCTTTATTTCAAGGTTTCTTCATTAAAGCTTTACAATTTCAATCTTCAATTCAGCTTGCATTTTACGCCAAAGAAGTTAAAAATGAGTTTACGTTGGTAAACTGTTTTATTTATATTTGCACATTCCATGAACCATAGTTTTGTTTGCATATCATTAAATAGCTCTTAATTTTTTCGGTTGATTAACCTAGTTTTAAGTAAAGAGCTAATTGGCAGCAGAAACTGTTTCCGTTATTTAACTTTTAATTGTCTTCAATGACATTTTTTAATTAAAAGTTTACTTTCAACTGCCTTTTTTTGTAAAATCAAAGTGTTTTACATCCGCGTTTAATTCCCCTGAGAATATTTTAGGGTGTTAAAATACATAACAAAACTAGCTAATCTTTAAAGCCAGTGATATCTCACTTTTAGGAAGCGGAGTAATAATCGTGATCTCCGTCTTTATCACAACCTTGCACAGTTATACTGTCATAAAATAGCAACAGCAGCTCCTAAGACACTAAAGAAGCAGTAAGAAATGAGAATATTTGCATTATAATATCCATACCCCTTAAAAAGTAAGGGAAAAGAATATCTTCCAAGTTTTTTGCATGAATAAGCAGGTAGGTAGAGTAAGAATTGGTTGGAATCGTGATGCTCTGAATGGTGATTGTAATGCTTTAGCAGATATCATTATTATTTTTAAAAAATCCCAAACTAAAGTTAAAGCATAATCCGCCTTCCTTACTTCATTCCTTTGAGCTATTCCTCCCAGTGAAGAAGAATCTAGGGATAAATTTATGCTTTATAACAAAAACTGAAAAAGATGAATGACTAGCTACGCTAGCTATAGGTTGTCGATTCAAATACAATTCATGCTATTTTACCTTTTGCTAAAGATATTCAGGTTGGGAATAAAGCTCGTTATTTGAAATCCAAATGGATTTGACATTCGTGAAAGAGTGTCAATTTCCTTGAAAACTTTCTCTTTCAATCTTCCCCTTCGTCATCATCATCGCTGTCATCGAAGTCTCCATCACTCCTCTTACATTTATGGTATAGCTCGTTAAGCCAAGTTAGGCCTTGACCGAGACTAACAACATGAAGAAACGGTATATAAGTTTAAAATGAACTAAGGACAACGATAGTTCCAGATCAAAGTTTCTTTACCTTCTGCCTACAACACACGTCAAAGAAAACATACTGAGCGAGCCCTACCTTAAGATCTTTATGCCCCCAGTAAAGCTAAATGTGCCACTGGCAGATGTTGTAGAAGTAAACTTGATTACGATATATTAAATACAGTCCCCTTGAAGCTTAAGTCTAAGTGAGTCTAAGAATTTTTTTAGTAGAAGTGTTCTAAATAAAGCCTGAAACCAAACTATTTAACAAAATACGGTACCCTGAATCCCGTCTAGGCTAGATGTATATTTAGCTAGCAGTTTAAAGTAAAGATGTGTAAAGAAGGTGGGTTTTAGAATATAAGATACACTAAGGTAGGTAGAATTGAGTAGGATAAATTATGTGCCCGAATGGTGCAGCTTTATTTACATAGTTCCTACTACGTGGGAATGTTTATAGGTTATACGCCATGCCATAAGGGATCAAAGAATTGATACTTTTGCAAACTTTCTCACTTTGATTCGACTCAGGGAATGGGAAAATTGCTTGAGAAGTCAATTTAATTTCCACTTTTATCAGCAAAATTTCCCTTAATATTCCTCCTAATTTCTTCTCAACTGTACTTGAGTTGGTGAGACTTGAAACTTTAGAAAATGTCACTTTTCTCCTTCACTTGAGACCATCTCTTTGACTAACTTTCTCATCCTATATTGCTATTTCCTTCTCTACTTATTATTACCATTACTCAGGACTACTCACCCTCCCACGTACCTACTAACTTTTACTTACATTTCAAGCTATTGAAACTATTCTCCTGCGTTGTATAATCACCAACAGGAAAGAGTTCATCTATATAAGGCTATTAGCCAGTCAAATTATCCCTATTATAACTTTTATTCAATTAACTGTCCCCTTCTATTAAATTCAAAAGAGTCTTCTTTCTCTCTTTAGCGTTTCCTTCAAGGGAAGAAAAATCCGTAAGACTTTACTTACTCTAGTCGGTTAGAAACGTGTATTTAATGCAAAACGAGGTAGAAAGAGATGAAGAAAGAAAGTAAGGGTGGAGAGAATATATGAAATAAATTCCTCAAAGGATCCCATCATTATTGCTCACGGCAGAATATTTTATACGGCATGTATCTCTCTTTTCAGATATGCAAATGTAGCAAGGTCTTCAGCTAAGGTTTACTTTTAGATTAAAATTGGGCAAAATAGCTGACTGAAGACCTATATTTTCCATTGGGTTTTGAGACAAACTCACTGCCATTCAGTATATTAAAGGGAAGCCTCTGACCGGCAGAGTAAAGGCACTGCACATGGCACTCGGATCTTTTTGATTAAATAACGACTTGCTTTTTATCTACGGATAAAGTTTAATGATACAGTTTGAGAGAAGAATGTAGAATATGATTATTGCAATATTTGAGTTTACTCGGCAATGGTAGAGGATGATTACGGAGGATGATGATCATGACGATGAACTTCGGAATGGCAAGGCACAGACTTGGTCCTTCCTTCCCCCGGCTTTTATCTTTCTTTGGCATGGGATGGGACATTATTGTACATTTTTCTACTCTTTTCCTGTTTCTGTTTTTACTTGCATTCATTTACGATGATGAAGCATCACCGTACCATATGAAACAGCAAAGAAGTCCAGGTTTAGGCTGACAGTAAAAGAGCCAAATGGATGTAATGTACATATTGACGTTGTCGCTCATTTCAAAAAGGAATTCAACTAATGTTCTAACTATACAGAGAGGAAGATGAGACAGCTTTTTCATGAAAAATTCATTTCATCATTTTAAATTAAAATCCTGACTTGGCTGCATTTATGTATATGACCTTACGGACAGCATAGCCACTAAGGGTCTAGTCCTTTCAAACACAACTTAAAACTCGTTACAACGATGTGTCTGTATAGTTTGTAGCCTTACTTTACGTTATTTTAATTTTACCAACTAAAAGTGTCTCGGTTTTAACAGAACTTTGCTTTTCAAAGCTACGAAATACTCCAAATGAATATGGTAGTTAGTAGTAAGTACTCTGCTGCTGATGAAACTGCTAAAACTATAAATGGGAGGCTTTTCATTTTCATTAATTAAACATCAAATGATCAATGTTGTACAAGGGAAACGTTATCTGGTAAATTATTTTGGTTCTTTGAGTAAGTAGTAAGCGCTTCTGCACTTAAATAAATAGAAAGTTTAAACACTCTCATTCAACTGTACTGTTCCCCTTTAATTGTTTTATTATAATAAAACACTTGCTTTTAGCTTAGCATTTTTATTTCGGCTGAAGTAAAATGTAAAATCAGCAAAGTATAAACGAGCCAGTTATGGAAAATTTGAAATCAAATGTTGTCTTGAATATACGAGACTAAAATGTTAACGGTTTTCGGTTTCACGAGCAATACTACCTACTATTTCAGCTTATTCACGCTTTGATTTAAAATTATCCCGATGATAGTCTCCTCTACCAATTAAGAATTATTATTTAGTCTTTCAGTTGATCTACTTAATGCACTCAATGTGAAATGTGTGAAGAAAGGAAGAAAGCAGATCTAGACAATAAAAACTTTTTAGTACAACTATTATGTACTTCTGACTGTTAGTGCTGGCCATTAGTAGCTAGGGGAGGTTGGTAAAAAGGTATGTTTCTTTGATTTATGTACTTTCGCCAGAATTGTTTTATTTTGGCTGTAAATGTGAGATATTCTTCCCCATTGGCCATCCATCTATCCGTATATATACGTATGCTCTATTCGATTCAATCGAATCTATATCTGTTTAGAAAAGAAGTAAAAAGGGCTTCAGCAACGGCAAGTATTACATTTTCAAGGATATCAAATGCACATTCATCAACTCCGCTAAGCTACATGCATTCGTGTCGTATATGGAGATTTAATTAGACATAATTTAACTTGATTTAATTCCAAATAGTCATCCAACCACAGCAGCAGCAGTACAATAAGAATTGGAGGAAGGAAGCAGCAATATGTCAGTTGAGTTAGCTAAATCGACTTAAAAGGGACAAGTCGGAGTCAACTTATCTTATGATTTTTACTATGCTTAAGGTTGGCTCTTTGACAAGAGGTTTAATATCCAGTTTAGTTGAACATCTCGTAAAACTTAGGGAAAATCTAGTTTTATTGGACAAAAAAATTAAAGAAAACCCACACTATGCTACAAAAGACTGGAGATTGATTCCCGATATCGTAGATCGTATAGAATATCTTCCTTCAAGTATCTACCTACCGATAAGTACATTGCATTAAAATATCTATGAAAAATTCTTGTCCTCTTATCACAACTATCTATGAAGTTGTAACCGTACCGTCGTACAACCGAAAGATATGATCTTTTCCCATATGAATAGCATCAATAACATGACATCCACTAACTCGTCGAGATTGTGACGCCTTGTACCAGATTCCGACCGATTTTTATGGCTGACAATGAACGGTTTACTTTTTCACCATGTAAAAAGAATAAAAAGCTCTCGCAGAATGTTTTAGAATGTTTTAGAATGTTTTAGAATCGGGCAATAACGACCGACATCGTCCTCTATTCTGTTCCTCCTTGTTGTTTTGTTTTCTTTCTTTCGGAGATATTTCACCCAATACATCCCTATATTGGCATTCACATTAAATATAGGAAAACCCCAAGGAAAGTGAGGAGAATTGAGGATAGAAGTCAATGTAAAAAGACATCGTAGAGGGAAAGGGTTGAAAAAAATCTTGGCACAAGTTGTTCAGCTCAAGATGGAATACATGCAAGAGCACAATGCTAAAACACATGATATGATACAATAAGTCTTCTTCTCTGAACTTACTTTACTTGAGGATACTTCAATTCAAATAGTACACCGAAGAGTATTCAAATAGTATTGAATCGCTCGTACATAGTTTGGTAGTAATTCTTTAAGATCTCAACGCTACGCTAAACTATTGAGTCTAGAAGACCCAGTGGTAGTAAGTAGTAAGAGTCGTGAAGTATTTGTATTTGCATGCATATGCTTACAGATGGACTTGAGTTTCTATTTAAAACAGTCGCTGGAACAGCTTTAGATAGTTAGATTCTGTTTTAGATTTTGACGTTCCTTAGTTCTTCCACTTTTCTGTACAATATTTGAGATTTGACTACGATCTCGAGCTGGAGTATTTTTTTTCTTATCTCTGTACAGTTATATTCTAATTGATTCCATTACAGAGATTGCAGTAGAAGAAAGTGGAAAAAGTACCACTGGCTATTAAAGTATTGCACACTGTATTGTCTAGCACTAGAGTACCGTACCGTTACCGTATATCCTCGAACAGTGGCCTTCCTAATGAATGGCCCCTTTCGAATAGTGCCCGCTTAGTTACTATTATTATTAATAACCCCATAAGCCTTATTTAATTTTGTTAAATTTGACCCTTAAACTGAAAAAATTACTAGTAGCCCCGATCGGGTCTCTATTCGAGGATATACGGTTGACGGTAGAGCTGCTAGCAACCTCGAAAGTGAATTCGATTCACTCTTCTTAATTCTTTTGGAGATGCTAGTTGAGATTCTCATGTGTATTATTTGTATAAGAAAGACCTACTTAAGTCGTGTCTCGCAAATGAAACGTACTAGACTTTTACTTAAACCACGATTCTTTTATCACATTCCTCATTTCTTTTGGGAAAAGATAAAATTAGTCATTCCTATTCCTATTCGTACCAAATGTTCTAATTGGAAAACATCTTATTTTATTCTAGCATTTAAAAAAGAATAATGAAGAGTACGAATTCTAACCTCTAACATTACCACCAGTACGAGTTTTATTCTTCTTACCAGTTCATTGCCAGAACCAGTACCACTAGAGTACGTTAAACTTCATTATAATTTTTTCAAGACGCTAAGACTATAAGATGTATGTGACTGCGTTATACTTAAACAATCGTAATTTGTGGTATTCAAACATTATTTGCAAATCACTGGTTGTGGTTGCTTATGTTAAATGCAGATTTTACAAAAATTGACTTACATTTGGGTTTTTGCAGTCAGTCGTGACATAACATAACAGACTCAAAGAACGATGTTAATAGTAACTGCATTGAAAGACAGTTAGAGACGTTTGAAACAAGTTAAGAACAGTTTAGTTGGGTTTTTGGTGCGAACTTGAGTGCATGTGTGCATGTGTGTGTAAGCAGAGAGTCTTGGACAGATACACATAGACAGATTGTAAATGGTTCTATTGACTTCGGGGTTGGATTTGGACTCAAATAAAGTGTTATAGGTAACTGGCAAGAGCAGAGGCCTAATAAGCTAATGCATATATTGAACAGTGAATGTTTAAAAATGTGTGAAAATACATATTGCCAAAATATTGGCAAACCTTTTGCAGATATGAAAAGTGAATAAATCGTTTTGTAGGGATGAGAGAAATGTGACCTATGTGAGGCAATTTCATCTAATATTCTTATTTTAATGGAGATAATTTGCATGAAAATGCACAAACTGACGAGTTTAAGTTTTCATGATCATTAAAATTCAACAAGGACAAGATTTATAGTTTCGAAATCGTCCGAGTCTATGAGCAGTTTTGTTTTCTCGTATGGATATTTCTAAACAGTTTTCATCAGATTCAATGAATCTTCAATTCAATGATTCATTGAATCTGGAGGTGATTATTTCTAATCTTTTTCATACAAAGTGCGAAGCATAATAATTTTAATGTGAATACTCACTCTTGTCAATAAAGAACCATATTCACCAACAAAATACTGACAATTGTAAAGATACTTAGCAGTAAAAACGGTCTATACTATACTTCGTCATCCTTTAAACTCAAGATGGTCTGTGTTTGTTTAGTCAGTAAATAAACAGTTGAAGGGTGGAGAGAAGAGTATAACGTTGCAATTGAATTCAATCTCCTCACTCCTCCTCACTACTACAAATAATTATTGAGGTAAACGGAAGACATATTTGTACGACTTTAGATAAAAACTGTACCGTTTAATGGAATTGGGGACTTAATGTTTCAAAATGTACCCTTGTGTGATCAAGTAGGCATGTGTGAAGAGGGTAGGCTGTGCAAACCGGTACCAAAGTAGACTCAAATGTTTTAATTAAAAAGACAGCAAATAATTTAATTATCTATTCACTCTAGGGATTACATTGAAGCCATGTATTTTCCTGACATTAGGGATAACTGGCTGGGTGTAGTTGTACCTAACGTATTAGCTTGCTTTGTATGCAAATATATTAAGTGTTTAGTAAACTTATTGTAAACACTGTTTACAATAAGAAGATGGAAAGTTTCCTGAATTACATCGGTTCACTTAATTGGAGTCAAACAAACACTAATTAGTCAATCACACTTAGACAGCCAGATTTATAAACGGGGATAAGTTATTGCATATACTTTCCTCGATCTGACGTCCGACCGAGCTGTATTAAAGCATATATTCTTGTTCTTGTCCTACTTACATCTTCATCCAGGGTAGTTATATAAAATAGTTATCTAATATTCACGGAACCAAAAGATTAAATACGCGATAAAATACATCGCAATGTCAATAAGCGGGGGGCAATAATTAATCTGAAAAGGTAGATCCTTCTACCAGTTCAGATTTCTTGATTCTTGTAGAAGTAGATGAAATGACTGCTAAACAACTTCATGGAAAAAATTGATTATTTAAATTTTCAATGAGAAACTTCTAGATAACGAGGAGATAATTCGCGAATGCTAAAACAGTCATGCTAATAATTAAGTTAACTGATCTTAATGTGCTTCTTCGATTTCTTGCAGAATAAGGATTCATCCCTTACATCATATCATCGTTCTTTACTTTGTACCTTCATCTTTCTACACTACCATTTACGACTTGTACAATACGACGAGTAATTACTGAAAGTATTACCATTCCCAACTGCGAACACAACAATGATGACAACTAAAAATTATCCTGTCTCTCGCTAATGGCTCCAAAATCCATCCCCTTCTTTGAAGTACAACTTAAACAATGCTACTGACTTGATCCTCCTGACTGAATATTGGATGTGTAAACCCCAAGTGAAACCGGTGTACTAAAGGTATGCTTACTTAAGGAGAGGTACACATATATTCCTTCCTCATAGTAACGCTAACGCTAGACTAGATGGATGGATGGGCAAAAAATACTCGATATGAAAGTCTCCGATTTCCAGACATAACAAAGACTGGCCAACTGCAACGAGGAAAATAGAATCGGTAATTAGAATCATTTGAAAAGATGGCAACAACTAGTACAATCAATCATGGAGATATCCATCATCAGGTACGTAAATTATACTCATACTTCCCTGATTATTATTGTAATAGTACGAAACACTAAGTACTGCTACTAACGTATGCATTCGTCTCCGAAGTACTTTGTTAGAAATAAGAAGTAGCCCCGGTCCTGACCCTGGGTCTGGGTCACCTTGCCCTATAAAATACTATTTTACCATCATATTGTATCTTTATTACCGTCTATCAGAATCATATTTCCCATTTCCAGCTTGTGTCCCAATCAAATTATATTGTTCATTCGGTAGTAAAAGTAAAAGAAATCATAATGCTACAACACACTTATGGGGATACAGGACATGCATGCCATAATCCATAATCGTCAAATGTGAATTTTAATTATTTGTTAAGTTGTTAAAATTATTTTAAGTTCAGCATCAAGTACCCAATGCTTTAAAACCACTCACTCACTTTATTTCCGTCCCTGGATTACTGCCATAATGCTATTTTGTGAAAGCAATAAGAAAATGATTAAACCCATTTACAATTAGATATCCAACTGGCTACAACTTAGCAGAAGATACGTAGAATCGATCAAAAAAGCTATTAAAATTTTAACTTCTTTAACTTTTTTTGGCAACCTAAATAATAAATGCGGGATGAGGCGTTCCGATCCAATCCTTCTACTCGTGCGTTACACCCTTTGTGAATTGAATTATGGCCATGGCTATTGAACCTTTAAGCCTTTTAAAACGAGCTTGATTTATATCAATGAACAAAAATTGATTTTTTCGTCAACCGCGTGCCCAACTGTTTTTACCGTGCCGTGTGCCCTGCATACCATCCTTTTTTTAGTACCGTATGCTCCTTACGTTTATAAAGGTACGTTGGTACGTATAAGTTAGAAAAAATAATAATGATAATAATACGACGAGCTTAGGGGTTTTGCTCGCAGTGTTCACGGTGGTAAACGGGAAATGAATTTGTCACTCGGCCCACTAGAGGCATATTTTACCCATAGACAGATCACCATTACTCAGTCTCTATCTCCTTGCTTAAATACAGCTCATTTTATAAGGAGTGATAATTCATGTAACTCCAAGGTTTTATTATTCGTAGGAAGTAGAGATGAAGAAGTAAGTAAAGTGAAATTTAAAAGTAGAACTGAACGATATACATAGTTGGTATGCTGGGTGTTTTTGTAAAGGGATTTCTAGCCCTACGTATATTATCATTTTATTATGCAACATGTAGTATTAGTAGAATAAGCAGACTAAAAGGACGAATGGATCCATCTGGTTCCCCTTCGTCTTCTATATTAGAGATGATTTATTCAAGAAATATTTTGACAAATGAGAAATTGCACCCTTTCAACACGCCTCGTTGCTTCAGCCTCCCTGTATGCATAAGGTTCTTTTACAATCTAACAAAACTAGGTTCCATTCTGTGGTGTAATATTATAGGAAGGGACTCATATATTCGGGTCTTATGGACTATGGAGCAGCAGGTAAATCTCGTATCTTTATCTTTATCTAACTGGCAATTCCAGTTATCTGTTATTAGAAACATTGTCATCGATAGATCGAAGAAGCTTTGGTTCATGCAAATAATGGGATTTACAATTTGTCCAGATATAGGTTTAAATTTTGAGACAGAAGAGAAAATACACTTCAAAAAGATTTGTTGATTAGTTTAAATTATGCTCCATAAAACTGTTATTCAATTCCAGGCGAGCAGATTCTAATGGATAGGAGTAGGACTAACTTTTACGAAAAAGTTCAGGGAATGGATTGAAACAGAATAAGATTAAATCCCAGTATTGATCAAAATTATCTAAATGAAACATCAGCTTAAAATCAGCTTCATCCGGCCAGTTATGATGTTGTAAGCGAAAGTTAGATAAATAAATGCATTAAAGTAACGGAAGGAAAAAATCATGTTGTAAATCATCGTTTTGAGTTAAAGCTATAACTTACTAATGTCACTGCACTGTTGTCGTGGTACTTTACGTAAATACTCACGTATTTGATACAACAACGTAACAAACAATTGCATTATAGATACTCGTAAGTCTAAGGCAAAAGTTGCTCGAAAGGCAAAAAAGTTTTTCTATCTTCCTTTTACTTAGATTCGGGATGAAAACAAAATGTTTTCATCCCATCCCGTCTATCTCTTGGTTAAAGTCGGAGTTGGGAAAGCCAGCGAAGAATTGTTTTTTCCAAGTTTTGTTTTGTTTAACTTGGACATTGATCGATGGAACTGTCCCTAGAGGCACAAAAGGATGGGGTAGGCAGGCATAGACAGATAGGTAGACAACTAAGTAAGCATGTACTGCACCACCATTAAATACTTAAAAAGAAATCTACTACTAAATTCAATAAAGAATATAAAGAAAATTGTTTTGATTAACAAACTGTTTACTTGTAAGTGCTGTTTTTTGATAGTCAATCAAGAGGCTCCAAATAAAATTTTTAAAGAATTTGAACACATCAATTCAGTAATTGGGTTTTAGATTGTCTCGGTTTAATACAGCAGTTTTTTTATTTAACGATTAAATTAAATTGCTGACTAATATGGAACAAAAAATTGCGTTATGTTGCTTTTATTAGGTTGGGTGGGATAAATTCCGTATCCACATTTAACTAAAGATGAAAATTTTGGAAATTTCTGACCGGTGGGGTTGGTTTTGACCCCTACGAATCACTGGGGGGTCAGATCGGGCTAATTTACGAACGTTACCTCAGAAAGCATGTCTGGACCCACTATACCAAATTTTAGCCCGGTGGTATAATTAATTCTAGAGTTATCGAGGGGTACACATACACCAACTGCGTGGTCATATAAGCCCAATGGACTGAGCTAAAAAGCCAAAAAAGTTGTAACTTTAGTTACTAAGAAATTTTTGGGAAGAAAATTGTTTTCCCTTTTCCGAAGAATTTTGGGCACCCCTGTATTAGTAGTTCAGCCTTTTACATTCATTTATAAAAACACAATACCTGAAATTCAGGAGACTTTATCCTTGATTCAGTTAATTTTTTAATAACAGCAAAAGAAAAATTATCATGTACTGAATCAATAATTAATGTTTACTTCCTTACAAGGTTTACATTGTGAACATATAACAATTCAGATTCAGAATACAGTTTATTATGTTCTGCTCCAGTAGGAACGACTATCCAAGGATGAACCAACATAAGATACCCTTTACCCTTTTACTACTTTCGATAGATTTGAAACTAATATCTTGAGTCTAACAGAAGACCTTGAAACTTTTTCACATGCATATTAGATGGAATAGCACTTAGCACCTCGTTTTATTTCCCATCTCGCTCATCTCCCTTTTTGGGAAAAGTTTGATAAAATTGTACATTTTTTTCTTATTATTGCCCTAACATTTGCATTTCACACCTTAAGTATGACCTCAACAGGACCTTCACAATACAAAGTATTACAGAGCAACAGACAGGTACATGAACTTCTAATACTTTTATTGGGTTGATTGTCCATATCCATCGAAATGTCTTTTAAGCAAGCAGCCCTTAGTTCCCTCAAGATGAGAAAAATGAACTATCAATACCATAAAACCAACTTTCCTAGATATGCCCAAACATTTCTTGACTTCGACTAATAAAATGAAATCACCAAATATCGTCTCTTTATATGGCAAGAAAAATTGGCATCAGAAAAGAGTCCTATATAGCTTAACTTGTTTTAAAATCGCATGAAAAAGTTTCCATGCTTTTAGGTCCATGTTCTAAAAACAAAAGGCATTACTCTGCTGCACGCTGGTCTACATAACCTAGCAATCCTGCTTGTTTATCCCGTGTGCTTAATTTGGCATTTTTTCGACAATATATTAGAAGGGCGATGGAAGTCTAGGGATATAACCGATGGCTGTTTTGATTAACGGAAAGGTTCGCCGTATTGTAAAAACACATATTTTGCTAGTTTACTGTAAGATAAAGTAAATAAATAACTATTGGATGGAGAAAATATTGTTGTAAAAGGCCAAAACTTTGTTTGCCTGAACTTAAACTATTAGGTAATCATACTATTACTCGTATTTTTAGTTTTCTCCTGTACTTGTAATTTTCTAGATAACCATCCTTTGCATAGAATCTTATCTAGTCAGTCTACAGTTTTTTACTGTTTCAATCCCAATCCATTTAACTAGCAAGGAAAATAAGTAACTCGAACTTTATTTTGCACTCTATATGTTTAACTAACTACCTTGTCAAAGTAGTTCTCATATTTCTTGCTTGTTAGAACCGGTAGAAGCCTATTTATGCTTTTTTTTTATTTTCCTTCGGAGTGGAAAAAATTCCGTCTTTGTTTCACCCATCCATCCATTATTTCCGGGAGTCTGACATAAATGAGATGTAAAATTATACATGGCCTGACTGGCTTCCTCCACATCCAACATCATCGCATCGAGATCGACTACAAAGCTACATACCTACAGAATGAAAACGTGATAAGAAACGCGTGATGGACATATATTACATATTGGCTTCAATCAACTTGTAAAGCGATTTAGCAAGGAATAAAAAATATCTTCCTCTTCCATTCGTTGAGATCCGATTTAGGTCAAAAATCTACCATACTTTCTACCCACACGTTAAAGAGGAAACTGTCGTTAAAGTTTAGATTTTAAATCCTTGATATGCCTGTCCCTATATCTATCTATCCATTTATTGTACGAGGACTCGATAAATAAACCATACGGGTTAAGGACGGAAACGAGTTTATTTTTTTATTTTTTCTACACATAGAAGAACCAAAATACCCAAAGGCAGTATTAACAAATGTTGACAATAACAGGATTCTAAAAAGGTATGAATATAGCCCATAAATACACATACTGCATACTACATACCTAGTTTCAAGATAGCAACTTTCTCGAAGAACGAAGGCTGAACAAGGGTTTTCATCTTTGGGCATATCACAACAATATTTATATTTCTTTTTCTCAGTATTTATTTTTTCATCCTCCACTTCTTATTTATCTAAAGAATCTTTTACCTAGTTACCTTTTACCCTTTGGAATATTTTTAGCGTGCACACTTCACTACCTAAAAGATTGCTTTGTGCACACATGATTCTGGAAGGAACCTCTTAGTTAGTTGAAATATTTTTGGAAGAAAGTAGATATCAAATGTATAAGATGATGTCCGTAGACAGCAGCAGGACTAAGTACATTTTTACAACGGTAGGTAGTTAGTTTGTTTGACAGAGATAAGGGAAACAAACCGGGTAGGAGATAGTGTTACTTACGTCCGGACATATTTTTATCTCAAGTCCTATGTTAAAAATGTAATAATATATTGTATGTTTGTGTTGCTGGATGGAGCAATTCAATATTGCTAGCTCTGCACTATGTAACTATGTCTGCTTGAATAGTTTCTTCTTTCTCCTTGACAAAGATGTTTCTTTTCGAGTTGAATATCTCGAGAATTTTATTTCAATTTCTGTCAAGCCCTGTTTCCTTTGCAAATTGGACGACCCTCCTCATGAAAAAGGACAAACTGAAAATAAATAAAGAATAGCGTACTTAGATAACTCCTTCATCTGATTTTATTATAAAAGAAAAGCTTTTTATTTGTTCATTGCTATATAGGTTTTATTTTTATTTAGCCGTGTATATGTATACATTACATGGAAGTAGTTAAGTAGACTGTGGGCTGAGATGCTTGTGCGGTATAATAAAAAAAGTTTATTTCATTTCACTCAAGTTTACAACAATGTATACTTTATTATATTTTTATTTGTAAGAAACCCTCTCTTATTTTCACATTTGTTTGTTTCTGGGTTGAGTTACCTTCATCCAACTTTCTATATGCAGACATTTCTATTCCCACATCTTTTTATTTTCATACAAGTTGTACATAAATCTAATATTATTAAAATAAATAGCGTGGGCAAAGATGGAACAAATAGAGGCATATTTTATTTGTAAAAGATTTCCAAGAATATTTCAACATTTTATCATTTCATTTAAATTATCTATCATTTTTTTCTGTGCATGTGTCTTTGATGTTAGCTATTTTCGAATGTGTATACGAACAAACTCTAATCATGTCAACCCAACGACAGCAGACTTTCATTCAATACAATTCACTTACCTCGTCTTCGGTTCTGGAGGACTACAAATCAAAATAAACCGTTCTTAATAAAAATACAAGTAAAGCACTGCTAGATTGGGGACATCTTCACGAGTTTTTTTTGCATACATTTATCTTCTATACAATTTATTATACATCTCAATTTGGATAAAATCTCTGTCCCACCCAAGGAAATTGAACCTGTTCCTGTGATAATTTTTTTGTGTAGCTTAAACCAAGTCTATATACATTTTATCTGCACAATATTATATTTTTATTTATTTCGGCCCTCAAAACTCCTTGTACATTCAAACAGGGAATTGCTACTATATTATTTAAGTTTTTGGTTTATTCTATGTTTGTAATCAAGCAAAAAATACAATGCTTTTTCCCTACAGTCAACTATAAGTTATCATCCTCGTCAACTCATCAATACTTCAAGTAGTCCTTTTCTCAATAAGTTCTATAAATATTTTGCTTACGATGAAATGGATGGAACGAAATAAGTATGGACAGAAATATACTATAAAACGGGTAGGTAGGGGTGAGGGAAGGAACTATTCCAATAAAGACGGAATGTTTGATTCATAGGGTGGAATATTGGAAGATGAAAGCAGATAATTCTAATAAAGGAAATTGTCGAGTCCTTCAAGTTCTTTACATCTATCCTACACAACTATTTAGTTGGTTCGGTCAGTCAATACTCAATAGAAGTTGGGAAGGGGGAGTGTATTATTAAGAGAATGTCAGCATCAGGAAATCCTTCTGGAGGCTACTATAATTATAATTATTTCAATATGTCTATACAGCTGAAGTATTTCTGGCATGAGTTTATTTTGGCCTAAAATATATTAGTGCATTAAAGTACGTACTTCTAAGACTTGAATATGTACATAATTTAACTCTCAGTAAAAAAGATATCTATTCATTGGAAATGTACGACGTGCAAAAAATAATTTAGTTTAAATTTTTTCAATTCAATTTTTAAATAATTTATTTGGCATGGAAAGGAACTATTATATTTCCATCTGTATGCTGGATATTGCATCGTTTCTTTACCTAAGGGTCATGAAACTACAGAAAACTACAAACCAGAAGTAAGGCCAAAAGGCTTACGACAACTTTCAAGAGAGCTTTTATCTTATGTAGGCAGCATGGCAGGAATTAAATATTATAAATTAATGCAGATATATTCTCATCAAAGGGTTGGGTTTCCCTTTCCATTATTTATACAGACAAGGGCAGAGGAAAGCCCTTGGTTTTCTGGATAAAATGAAAGTATTAGTTGATGGTTAATAAGGGAGGCTTTCGGTTATTAATATTAATCCAACTGATACTCCACTCCTTCTCTCCATATACATTATTATTACGAATTACGTATGTGGGAATTAGTCCTTTCAATAGGTATACCTGAGTAATAATAATAATACCACAATATTGAAAACTAAAATATATGACCATACATATCATTAAATTACGTACATAGGAAGTGAATATTAGTTACTCCTAGTAGTAATGGAAAAAGCATTATGGAGTGGGTGGATTGCTCTTATATAGTTTAAGATGCCCTTAAGGCTCAATTTATCATTAAGGGCAAGGGCAACTTTTCCTTCGGGAAGAAGGCCCAAGCCCATAATATCAAGGCGAGATAGGGAAACTTGTTTAACAACGTTTCAAGAACAAGTGTACCTCTACCCCTGTTAGGGTAGGTACTTTTGGTAGTAGTAAAAGTCAACCCTTTTTGGCCAGCATTGGAATTATAGAGGGTAAATTTATACATCTATGTAGAAGCAGAAGGAACCTTGATTGCTTTAGAATTGAGAAAGTTGAGACCCTAAACAACAAACAACCCAGCAAGCATTGTATCAGGCAGAGTCCACTAGACAAGGTTTCTGTATGCATAAAAGTGTTCCAATGATGTTAGGTAATCCTATTTTATTACTATTATTACTTACGTACACTTCCTCTTTACCTAGCTTTGCGGGTGTACGAACGAAGGTAAGGAGGGTTCTATTTTACGTGCCCTTAAGGGGTGGATCCAAACCCAGAGTGAACAATAGAGATGGAGATTAGCAGCTGTAAAAACAGAAAAGTTTATTGACAAAAAGTTTACTTGATGGAAATTAACACACTTTTTCTACATCCACTTTCCTTCCTTCCTCCCCCGAGACTTTTGTAGTCAAAGCTTCTCTAAAAACTATGTCTTCTATTTTTTGCTTGATTAAATATACTGTATAGACTTTAGAAAACTTACTCACCGTACTTCACTTGATTTTGTAGTGTAACTGATTTATTTTTGTTGAGATTTAGACAAGAAATGGTTTACTATTCTCATTCTGTGATATTTTCTTGATTAGCTACCTGAAATGCAATTTTATTTTGCGTTTTTGGTAGAAATAATAGTTTGAGTCAGGTTAATCCGATTTGCAACCAGCCCTTTTTCCAAATTATTTAGTCCAATCTAGGGAATACGCCTCAAATTTTATGATATTATTATTTCCAATGAAAGTTAATCAAGAAGTAGTGGTATAAGTCTGTGACGTGCTATCCATTAAACAAGAGCAAAAACTTTTTGCCGTATGCTCACTGAATAGTATGTTCTTTATCTTAGTAGCTTTCATGCGTTCTTTATTTAGGATGATGTTCTTAGTTCTTAGACGGTCATATGTCAATGTTAGTTTACTCCTTGTGTTTGTACATCTCTCTCGATGGATTTTAAAAGGGTTAGTAAATCCTCATGAGACTTCATAGGGGAAAATCTGCAGCTCTCTCTCTCCTCCGTAGTCCGTAATCATCTTTGTAGTCACAAGTCTTTCATTATATTGAAGTAAGTTAAAGTAACAAAATCTTGTAGTTCCAGTTGGATGAACTTTAGAGCAGTACTGTTAGTTTTATAATTGCTTCAGATTAGAAGGAATTACATTCCAAGGTTAATACGCGGTTGCAGTTAGTCAAGTTCTTAATTTATATAGCCTTTGCCTTGGCAAAGATTTTTCACTAAATGAATTATTCGAAACTTAAGAATCCTTAACATGATAGCCGAGCATGATTTCAAGTTAACGCATTACTATCGGGTATATCTTTTCTATTACTTCATGGAAACCTTCAAGTGTACAGGAAACGTTTTTATATTCTCAACTTTCATTTGCTTCTAATACACTAATAAAATGTCAAAATTTAATATATATATATCATGATCATGTAAAGTGCACTGAATGATGTAGTGTGATGGTGATGATTTGATTATATTATCATTGGAATTGATTTTGCATGTTGATCATTTTCCAACTAACACCTTCAGAGCTTAATGGACTGCTAATGCACTGTTATCGTAATGTTGACGCAACAATGCTATCTTGTAAAAGTAGACAGGTAAGTAAGTTAAGTAAAAGCTTGTGTGTGTCTATTTTCCAAACTTCCTCTCCATCAACAACAATCTATCTATTCTGTCCAACATTGTAAATTCCGATATAATCCACCCAACGGAAGCATTACCGTATTCTTATCTTCGAAGGGAAAATTATAAATTTTATTAACATGGACAAGATAAGACTTTTAACATGGAAAGGAAGGGTAAATTAAAACGGGAAGTACGTAAATATAAACCTAGTAAAAACCTATCAACGTCTACTCTAAGAGTAAAGTGGATTGCAAATTTATGCAGCAAATCACACCGAATGACTTTCACCACTGGTGGAAAAATCTTAATTCTTTACTTAACCCATCCGCGCATACGAAACCGTTATTCTTATGTAAGAAGAGTGCTTTATGGGAACTTAACTAGTAATGCATGAGATGTTACCTTAGAGGATTTCATTCAGGCAGTTTATAAACCCTGCCCTCGTTTTTTTAACCAGGTCTTCATGTAGTCTAGTTTACACATGGGAAGAAGGTAAGAGCTTGAGGAAGTTAAGTTCTTTTTAGTACTGGTAGTAGTAGTACTAAAAAGTAGTAGATGTATTATTAAAGGGAACGACACGAAAGAGAGAGAGAAGATCATCATTATATTTTACTGTAAAATAGAAGTAAGTTAAGTCTGGAAAGTAAGTAAACCATAGTAAAGTAATAGTGGCGGTAGAAGTCTCAATAGTAGTAGTCTTAGTAGTAGGAGCAGGAGCAGGAGCAGTAGTAGTAGTAGAACTAGCAGTAGTAGTAATAGCAGTAGTAGTAGTCGTCGTTGTAGTAGTAGTAGTAGTAGTAGTAGTCGTCGTTGTAGTAGTAGTAGTAGTAGTAGTAGTAGTAGTAGTAGTAGTAGTAGTACTAGAAGGAGGACTGGACTGATAGTGAGTTTAGTCTAATGCTGGTTGATGATATTGAGGTGTGATGATAGTTGTGGTGGTGGTTTTTGGTGGCATCTCCTCTGTCCCTTGGCTAATGGAGAACGCGAACTTGCACTTTCTGCATGAATAAATCATCAGTTCTGTTTTTAGGCTTTGTCAACCCGTTAGTTAGGCTTTCAAGCACCACAAGCCCGGCTGTCTTCTCTCATCTCTTTTTCCAATCTAGAGACACGGACATGACCAAATTGCTCTAAAACTATCCTATATTATCCCATTAGCGTTACTCCTTCGTTAACACGTTCCATGCATATACATAATTACACCAGCAAAGGAGACGGGATTGAATTGATTGTGCCCCCTATCTGTCTAACAAGCCAAAGATTTAAATACCCAAAATGAACGATGGGCTTATAAAAGTACGCAGTAGTATTATTGCTCTTATTTATTCAGTTTCACCGTAAGTAAATATATGAAAACTATACAAGTAGCACTTTCTCTCTTTCGGCTACTCTTTTGATTAATAAATAAGTGGCATTTGGGGTTTAATCAAAGTCAGCGTGTGCCAGTTAAAAGTTTGTGACCATATAATTACTTATCTTGCTTGGGATATCGTGAAATAAAGAAATTCATGGTAGTTTAGCTGTAACCTGTCCTGTTGAGTTCAAAATAACATTTTCAAATAAATATTTTACAATTTTCCAATGAATTGCTTAAACTAATTCATGCGTATTTATTTGCCTTTTGATTAGAAATATTTGAAGTTTTTCAGCCTTGAAATCAAAGCAATAAAATTGGCTTCCTAGTTGCTGAACACAGTTACCTACTATTCCCTAGAAATTGGTTTACTTAATTATCATTCCCCTCGTGCGCTAATCAACAAGGACGTTAGACATTTTTACGAAGATTGTCAAAGGGAAGTTTAATATAAGTTTTTTTCACTCTTTATTCTGTCCTACAAGAAACCACTCAACCGTACCTTTTACTTTTTATGTAAGATATAAACATGAGATTTCATTAACTTTTCATTATATCAAACTTACTTCAACTTCCATCAAAAATTCTACCTCATAACATTTTATGCAACTTAAAGTTCATATAAATAATTCGGAGTGGAAGAAATGCAATATTATTTTCGGCAAGTTACGTTTATTTAGAAGAAAAAATCATTCAGCTTAACCAAGATTGTTTTTTTTACATTGGGCTCTTAAAATGTTTTCAACTTGTTTTGAAACATTTAGGGAAAATAAAAGGAAGGAAGATCGATATGATCCTAAAATCTCACTGCTTGAAAGGCAAGGGACCATACCATGAGTCATATTTTATGCACAGTTTTACTTTATTAATCCTCCACCATCAACCAAAAATATCCAAGATAAGGTATAGCAGTGTGTATGTTTAATATAGTTTGTAGCTTGAATTGAACTCATCCCACTCGGTAATGTTTTATTTGATAGCGATTCAAAGTTTCTTAGTATTTTGCCAGCAGCAGCTAACAGACTTCTGAACTGACTACAGTTTGTCTAGATCTCTTAAAACTGGATGCTGATACGTACTTTAGGAGGCTAGTAGTAAATTTTAGTTGATTGATCCTCAACTCTAACTAATGAAACATGTAAGAAGTGTAATACACATGACGAGGTTGAGTGATTGGATTTCTTACGAAAATGTTTTGCCAACTAAGCAGTTCTTTTGACACGCTTCCCGTTAAATTAGATTTAAATACGGAGAGTGGGACAAACACTTCAACTTGGCTGAAGTAAGTAAGTGGGTATCTAAATTATAAAGTTCGTGTCGCATTTTCAGAGTGGAAGGTAAGTACACTTTATGTCGCTCTCGTTATGTTTAATTATACGAGAATTTACTCAAGAACGAGGTATCAAAAACTACCGAAAAAACTATTGCTAGCACTTGTGATCCAACTAAATTTTTATCAAAGGGATGCTAGCATACACGTTCATAAAATAGCTATTCCTCAGTGAATACTAGAAAGGTTCATTGTACAAAAAAGCGTGGTCAATATCAAGAAAGTTGTCGGAACATTTTTCCGGAATTTGTTTGCAAGTTTTGATACAGGCACATTTAGACCAGTTCTATTTTCTTTTCAAACTTTATACAGCAAAAGTTATATACGGATCCACTCTTAAAGGAAAACTAAAAAGCAAATTCGGATTTTTTTGCTCCATCCATCTCAAAATAATCATAATTTGCTGGTTAGTATGAAGACCATCATCATAGCTGTAAGGTCATGCATCACAGTTCATGCAGTTAGTTGAATGGATATTATTCCTTGGGGACTTTTCCATCTCCCTTTCAGTTCTGCTAATGGCTGAGGCAGGGGTATATCAAATGTATGTATAATATTAGCTAGAGGATTGAAGTATCTCATAATATCACGTCATGAATCCGTCCAACTCGTTGAAAATTAAAGTAAACACTGAACCGGACCCAGTCTTGTTTTCCCAGCTTCATTTCATCTCCTCTTGAAATGAAACTAAACCAAACTAACTGCTACTCGAGAAGATCTAGAAGTAATAATACGTACGTGATCAAATATTATACTGTTATAGCAAAACTGGAGAAAACATTTACAATTTTAAAAGCTCTTTTATAACCCAACGAAACGAAAATGAAACAAGACATTAATTCACTTACTTAAATCATACAAACACACTCACGGAGAGTGCAATAAAAACACGCACACAACGTACAACGTGAAGTAGCAGGCAAACATTCATGCATAACACATTATTTGCACAAACATTTAACATTTATTCATCTGTCTGTTCTACTGAATAAATTCTGAATCTGTGGTATATAAAACAGTTCGTTGGTACAAGGTGAGTACTTCTGCAAGCAGAGCAGATCTAATTCTGCCTATTGGAATAAAACTAGAGTAAGCTTACCCAGTTAGACAAATATTTGTAAAATTCCTGTACGAATATGATCCTGAAAAGTATTAACCCAAACTTCTGCTACAAACGTTAGCACGATTAAATAGATGTGTAGCCGTTCGATACCCCCCACTACCTGTGTGTATGTAGATTTATAAATACAAATAAATTCTATCAAAGTACAAAAAATTCTTTGCATGGTGTAATTAATTACATTTTTAATTTAAAATGGAACTCATCCCACTCAAGAATGCAATGCTATCTGTAGATGTTATAGGATATCATGACTCGTGGTTTGTATCCATTTTATTACAAATAGAGGCGAATAAATGGAAACTTCATCTCTTCGAAATAAAGGGAAACCCACCTAAAAATCCAATAATATACCGTCACTAGATTACAGAGTAAGGGACGTCACTGCCGAGAGAAGGAAGCCCAGCCGTGGTTGATAGTGTTGCTCCACTGGTTTTGATAGATTGATCAGTGTCGCTTGGAAACTTACGTAGAAACGGTCGTTGGACCATCTTCTATTGGAATTGGAATCACTCACCGATCTCATCCCGCTTGGTTCCCCCTTACCTTATTGGAAAGATTCCCTTATCTTGGTCCGATCACGCTATTTAATTTCATTGTGTACGTAAGGATTGCGTGGCGGTTCATACAATAGAAGTAGGGTTTAACAGGTTTCAGAGTAGAATGAAGTACGGAGTACCCAACTTCAGAAACCTACTCTTCTGATAAGATTTCCTACCGGGATGGGACGGAAGTCCTCTAGCAATTTAATCAACTATGGTCAACAGATAGTACAAATATATCGTGATGTTCAGGTACCGAAATACAGAAGTTATCGCAACAAAAGTACCTATAAAGTTAGAATGTCTGGCATATCTATACTACCATGATTATAAGTAAGGATCGTTTTTCTATTTAAGTTGTTTACTAACAACTGGACCAAATCGTTCCTGCTATTCTCTGAAAAAATTAACATCTTCTGTTGATCGTCACCATTCAAATAGTACCAGGAAATACGAGAGGAAAAAATAAATTGCTTTCTCCATATTACTTTCCCATGTGACGTTGATACGCATATGATCCTGCTTTTGACTCCCTACCGACCGAGGTTTCATTTATGATTGAAAGGAAGCAGATTTAGTTATGTTCGGAGTAGGTAAGAACCATGGCTTCCTTTTAGGAGGAAATAAGAGCAATCACTGAACCAAGTTTTCATTTACTTGTAATAAAGTTGTCGGCAGGTATTTATTTGTGATAGCCGTGGATATTGCTGAGAGCAGAGGTCTTCCGTTACGTTATACGGGGAAACGGTATTGTGGAGTTAAGGTTGCTTTTTTCAGTTTGGTTTCTCCGTGCACTGTATTCATGTGCCATTCAATTTATTTAGTCATTTCGATCACTTGTATGACACCCTTTTGATTTCAATTACGAACAAATGAAGTTCTCCATGGCCGCCTTACCTACCTACAATGAAAGCCAACCTATCCTTTCATCTCCCTCAAAGATCTCTTTTTGTCGCTTTTCTTCTTGTTTATTAAAATTCATAAACTGGTTGACTGGTAGTACAGAAGTTGGTAGCATACATTACTTTCTGTTTTAAGTTGAATGCTACTCAGAAAATCAATAACAGATATAAATGACAGTTCGCAAAGTTATTGAGATTCTCATTCCCAGTTCTTGATTTGATTTGAAATAAATCAGAAATAAAATGTCCACCACCAACTTAGCAAGTCTTTGAGGAGTTGGCTTTCACAAAAAGGTTCTTTCTCATCTTACAAAAGTCTTTTAATAAGTAAGGAACATCAAGAAGACCCAGTGGAGTAGCTATGCGCTGTGCTGTCTAAGTTTGTATTTGATTTCAGTCAGGTTGTATATTTTTTTCCTGCATCACGCACGTGTAATCCTATGCACCGACTGTGCTTTATAATAACTTTAACTGCTGGTGTTATGCAGTTCCAGTGCCAGTGCAGTGGGGAGGAGGAGGATGATGATAAAATGATGAAGAAGATAAAGTATTAGAAAAAGAGTAGAAGTGGATATGCTAAAATGCTAAGAAAGACTTGGTTGGTTAGTTAGTTCCTTCTTTCACGGAATAAAGAGGTGAAAAAAGTCATAAGAAGAGCCCCTTGGGGGATCCTTTTTCACTTTGTGGCTCTTCAAAGGGTCTCTCTCTAATTTTTTTCTCCTTTTCTTAAAAGGTTTGAGTTGCATTCGGATTTGACGAATGAAAAAATATAAAACCTTGGACGAATCTGTATATTATACTTCGTATGGTATGATTCTATCTCAAGAATAGGGTAAAATACATAGTAAAAGTAGTAAAGGGAAGGGGGAAAGATGAGCTAGATGATAATGAAGGGAGGAGAAGGATAAGAAAGGATGAGACAACATAAAATACAAAATAAACGTCAATGTGGAGGAGAACGTGAGCCTTTAAATTTGTAAAAAGGGCTACATACAAGAACTACAAGTCAAGTTTACATATGCCAAGATAAATAATAAAAGATTTAAGATTTATAAAAATATAAAAGTTACTCTTTTCTCTCCTCCAGCATTATAATTTCTCTATAGAGCTGTACAAAGGTATTGTGTTCATTTCAAAGTGGAATAAGAGAAGGGATCCAAGCAAGGTTTTGATTCTTACGGTTGGTAGAGAAAAAAACTAAATTCTTCTATAAGGGAATTTAATAGCTTTACACTATAAATATATGTTAGAATAGGAAGAAACCACCTTCTATTAGGGTTCCTTTATTCAGCAACCTGAGCGAGGTTTTTATTTTTTTTCTCCCCTGAAAACATATATTCAAGCCATGCGTTCAGTTTCTTATGTTATTCATGCTTCATATAAAAATACAAAATGAAACTTGCTTTCGTTAGGGATTAAGTTTCATCAGTGAATTGATCGAATCAAGTTTTATTTTTTATTTCAGAGAGGATATTATTCCCTAGCTTTAGATAGTTGGGTATTGTATGATAAAGAGTAATATTTGTATAATAATGAACAGCCTCGCCCATTAGAATCTCATCATCAGTTCATTTAAGCCGAGAGATGATTGTCTTCGGATCTATAATGTATGAAATAATAGTTTGTAAAAACACGTATCTACGCTTTATAAAGTATGCAATGGTTAGATGGAGTATTGCATCTTTATTTTATCAACTTTATAGTAGAGGTCAATTTATTTCCGCATTTGTTTGATTTCTCGGGCTGATAATTTATTAATCACAGTGGTAGATCATAAGTTTTGTAATAATGGGATAAGTTGTTTAATCAAGGTTTAATGGGTTGTTTGAGTTTTTCTCCACGAAGGAGAGTTTAAAGTTTGTTTGTTTAACAATCCAATCCACTTGCCTGTCTACATCGTTAATATTATTGCAGTTTGTAGTAAGTTTTAAACGGCTTCTGCATTTGCATCCTTAATGTTGGTGCAGCCGGCTAAACGAATCTGTTTTTGAAGCAGTATAATGTATGTACACGGTGACTAATTTTACGTTGCAATCCATAGCCATTTATTCTAAAATCTAGGTCAAAAGATTAAAAACCCTGTAACTGTAAGATAAAGAGAGAGAGAGAGTAGATGAGAGTTCTTTTAATAACTAAGTACTCAAGTACTTAAGCATCGTATAATTAAAATGTGTAGGCTGTCGCTGCCTGGAGTCTGCTTTACATGGCAGAAAATATAAGAATGAATTAATTCAAGTTGATTTACAGCTTTGATAGATCTTCAAGCACGTCTTTCGCTTAACAGAATCTGAACGGTATTTTGCATTAAATTGTCACCATTGAAAACTCTTTGGAAAATGTTTCCGGAAATTAAACTTTAGCCTTACAGCATTCAATCCTCACTTTCAACGACTCTCCTGTTTAGCCAGCTTCTAAAAAACAATTTCCTTCAATATGTTACCCAAAGCAGCGAATGAGGACGGAGAACACCTTGTAGAAAGGATCGTAGTAAGTATGGTTCTACTTAAATGGATAAAAACATTTTCTCAGAATAATAATTTTCCTTTCTAAGGCTTTTCCATCCTAAAAACAACTTTTGTCTGGTTTTGACAACTCTCCTCTTCTGTAGAAAAACGGTCTCTGATGAAAAACAAACTAAGAAAGCATAAAAGTATGGAAACTCAACGGACGGCATATTATTTTTGCTTTTATCTTGTTTTTTAGTCTGTATAATTCAAAGCCGTTTCTCGATGCTCTTTCCGGCCATGCATGTGCGGTCTCTTGTGTTATTTCACGGGTGACTTATCATCAACTTTCTTTAACTTGTTTTTATCCTAACCTAATGTTTCTACTTTAAGAGGTTTGCATACCTGGACGAAATAATGTAAATATATATACATAGAATGTGTAGAAAAGTATAATAATGCCCGACAACTACAAAACTCTTGGTAGGCAGGTATACGTTCGTACAGTGCGCAATGTTATCTTATAGAGGTTTCATTGTAAGATAAAATGACAATAATAATAAGGTTATGATTATATTTGTTGATTGCAGAACACGGGAGTGACACTCCATCAGATCAGTTCGTTATCCCAGTTGAAGTCTACGGAGGGGAAAGTTTTGTCGTACACCGTGTCATCTGACAGTACTGAGGATCTAATATTTTTCCACACTCAAGGCAATGCTGTCATGGAATTTTTACTTGAAGGTATGTTTCTAAGCTTTTTTCATAAAATAAAATATTTCTTTTCATCCATCCATCAAACTCAAGTAAATACATCGGATAAAGCGAACTCTAGTAGAGGTAGACGATGGTATATTCAGTCATGTTGGAAATCGTAACCCGAAATTTTATGAAGCCGGTATCTGGTTTTATAAGCAGAAATCCTATACGAATCATATTGCCGTCATCTAGTATGAAATACAGTTTCATGATGATACATACATGCACACAGAATAGGATTAAACTACAGGGTGTTTCTATGAGAGAGCAGCAGGACGAATTTACAATAACTTTTTTAATTAGTAACGGATTTTTTAATAG
>JAQFZX010001144.1:0-35231 GCA_034682405.1 Hydroisotoma schaefferi | reverse complement strand
ATTATTTTTCGAGTTATCGAGGTGACGGACGGACGGACAGACAGACAGACAGACAGACAGACAGACGGATTGCGTGGCTACATAAGCCCAATTGACTGGGCTAAAACTTAATGCAATAACTGGAAACAAAAGACAATAATTTGAAAATGTAGCTAGAAATTTATTTTAAAGGAAAGTCACTTAGTATTGTACATTCAAATAAATTAGATATGTATACATATTGATAAAATGTACAAGTCATGAACTGAACTTAAAGCAGTATAAATTAAATATGGTAATGTTGATCACAAACTGATAGAGTAAAGCTCACAGGAAGGGTACCCAAAATGGATTAAATGCATAGACAAAGTATCTTCTCCGACGAGGAAGATACTTTGTCTATGAATTAATTGGACTTCTAAAATCTTGTCTTAAAATCCGAATCCACCTCCATTATTAGAAGATGAAGCCGCAGCAGAAGCAGCGCTATTGCTGCCCCCTCCGTAAAGTCCCCCACCATTGCTAGATGATGCAGCACTTGCAGCGGCATTAGATCCTCCACCCGTTCCGGGGAAACCGAATCCTGAGTTTAAAAGATATTGATTTGATTAAAAAGGGTTGCTACCAATTAAGGAAACTGAAATAAGCCTTTATTAAGGTCCAAATACCTCCGGGTCTTCCAGATTGCGCTGAAGCAGAAGCAGCCGAGCTGCTCTGTCCTCCATTACCAAATCCTCCAGGTCCCCCAAATCCTCCAGGTCCTCCAAATCCTTGACCTCCAAAACCTGCCCCACCACCTGGATAATATCCTGGTTGTTGGAAACCCCCTCCTGGGTAATAACCAGCTCCACCACCTCCTGGATAGTACCCGGCTCCTCCAGGATAAGCTCCGGGATATCTGCCACCGAAACCTCCTCCGTTAAAGTGCCTTCCTCCTGAAAATACACGTCCTGAACTTTAAAACATATTCTTAGAAACCTGACAAGACAATATATAAATGGAAACTTACGTTGAGGCATGGCTGAGGATAAAGCAGCCACTGAGGCCACTAACAATACAATCACAATTTTGGATACCATTCTCAAATTTATTTATTTAGATTCGCTGGAGAAACTTGAAGTACTCAAGACGCGCTTTACAGTTAATGATCGCTACATAAAGAAACGCTAGGGACTTATATAGTCGTCCCAAAGAGTTGGAGGACGCTTACAAATACAAAGAATGTTTAATGAGTACCTCGAGCTTATTAGCTAATGGTTAACTTGAACCTGACCATACCATTTCTGTATTAACTCATTTAGCAACTTGAGGTCAAGTCCAAGTTGAAATTCACACATGTGGCTGCGTATTAAATACTGTTATCTTCAACACGTCTGTGTATTACATTACAATCAGGTAGGAAGTGGACGGATGTATGTGGTCGTGTAGAAAATTATTAGAAAATATCATGTATATAATTAGATTCCGGGATTTCTGAAGGTAATGATGTTTGAGTCATCATCCAAGTCTGAATTAGAATACATCTCATCAACTAATGTTGGCATCTAAATAATTTTACAATGCACTAAGTAAGGTTGTGCAATTTTTAGCACCAAATAGGTAGCAGGAAGGAATAAGAGGTTTAATTTTTTAGTACCTAAATACTGACTTTTGTGTGGCATGTCTTCATATAACTCATTAAAAATTTAATTCCAATTTTAAGCGTGAAATTGAGGAAGTAAATTAACTTGTGGAGAAGAATAAGTTGTCTGGAATAAACTGGTACCCAAAATGCATAATGTTCTGCAACGACCTTCTAACTACGGCTATTCCCACACGATGATTAAAAATTTGCAATAATCGTAATGTTTTGCTCTTCCTCTTGCAATGTAATTTAAAATGTAAAGAGTTATTCTCTTGTGCGAATCGATTTCCGATTTGGATCATTCTTTTAACACAAATGTTAACAAATTAAACTTAAGATAAGTTAGCCAATCAATCCTGCCTGATGCTTCGTTGAGGTTGAGATGCCTTGCATCTTTTCCAAAGCTCTATAAATCTTGAGATGGACTTACAATTGAAAGTTAGCATTTTGACATCTCATCATTGAAATTAATTGATACAAATCTTCAGTGAGCATTTACTTGCATGCTAGTTTATAAATCAAGATTAACATCGGGTTTGAATTGATTATATGTGTCTTAACTCATGTCAGAGATAAAGCCCAACCTTGGTAAATGGTAAGTTAAGCGTTGAGTGTTGTAATCATTTAGATTGAAAATAGGTTGTTAACTATACTAAGTACTTGTGACTTGTGAGGCGTCTTTACAAAACAATTCTAAGAGCTCACACACTTATTTAAATTCGACCTTAGTCTTGTTTTGCTAAGTTTATTTTGTTGCGGTTTCATAGGTATCGAAACGATGAGAAGGGTTCATTCTTAAAAATAATCATGCATATGTACGCACGGTTCTAACGTGGTTGTAGAGGTGTAGGTGTGAACATTCTTAACTCAAATCGTTACCTAGCTGTCTCTAACATTAAAGAGAATATTTATTTTAGTAAATACACTTAAGAAATGTACAGTAAGCAAATCACGCATGCATGTGGGACATTCTTTTAGGTTTACAGATGAACTTGAATTTGTTTAATATTATTTTTGGACCAGTATAGGAAACGGTAGGAAATGAATATTAACTAACGGGAATCCCCAGGGACCTTTTGGCTTTTCTTGGAATTTCCACTTCTACGACTTCTACCTGAAATGTTTTACATTACATCCTAAGAAAATAAGAATTTACAGAAGAGTTGTAAAGCCATTTTATTGTCTGAATACGGCTTGATAAATTCTTAATTGTCATTTCCAAACCATATATATATTCCTGCCATTGCGTATTATTAACCTGGTTATTTTAGTTTTGACTACTGTGTAGCTTTAGTATAATGTTATTAATGTTCTGCATGTAAGATTGGATAAATTTAAAATATAGCTATTTGTCTATCATTTGCAAACATGGGATGGCGATGGCATGCAAAACCACGCCAGAAACAAACAGCCTCTGGGTTGTAAGTTTGCAGAGCCTTGAAGCAAATCCAAAGAAGTGGGTCTTGGCCAGAATAGGCAAATCTTAAAGATTTAGTAGTTAATTTGCATCAGTCTCATCTCTATTCCTATGCCTTGATTTCCATGCCGTAATTCCTATCGGCTAGGGTTTTCGTAGTATTCTCTAAATGTAATAAAGCTCAAAACCTGATTTGTATTATAGTTTCATCTACTGTCATTTTTAGACTGATAACTTAAGGACCCTTCGCAGTCTGTCAACTATGAAGCTTTTGCTTAACTTGTTCATTCTGATGTGCTAGGAACTTTTTGTATTTATTTGTCTTCAGATGAAGATAGTCAGTGGGGAATATGCAGCTCTGCTAAAGACAGACAAGGCAACTGGCTGAGATTCAATAACGCATTTTTGTTGCATGAAGAAGCGATGTGTCGTACATGTGTATTTACATGAGTATGGGAAAAATATAAATGATAAAGACATTTACAAGGAGTGGAAATTTACATGGATGGAAAGTCTCAGTCAATAGCAAAAGCCGGTCTAGGGCAAAGTTTATAGCAATATTTAGTTTTTTTTAGAAAGTCCAAATATAGGGGAATTTGGTTATCAACTACCTGCCCTCACGGTGGGGTTCCAGTAAAAAGATGCACTGGACCTTGCTTGCATGAAAACAATGTTACCAGAGGACTTTTAATACTTAGGGATTATGCTCCTTGCATTTTATGATTAAGTAAAGCAACAATTTCTACCAGTATCAGCGTCCGGTGACATTGACCTTCAAACTCTACATTCAGCGTTCATTGCTAACGCAAAAGCTGCAAACGTTTATTTTATTTTTGAAATGCATTCACTACAAACTATTTTTATCCTCGGAGGAATTTTACTTTCTTCCTTACGACCAGGCTTGGCCATGCCGGCCAATTCAGTGGTACATGCTTAACACGTTATTATTAACACATTCGTTAGTTAACAGATTGCAGTAAAACCTGACAATTTTTTTTGCGTTGTATTTTTAGAAATCGCAGCCGTCAGTTACAAATGTTGATAGAGATCGGAGAGGATTTAATATAGCTCCAAATAATGACGGAGGGTTCTCCGGCAGTTTTAGTGAAAGTGAAGCGTTTAGAACTCCGTTTGGATCAGAAGCTTTCGCGTTTGCAGACAGCTTCAACTTTGGGCGACATGTAATGATACAAGCATTGCTTGTTCTCAACTGATACTCAACTATACAAATATTTGATAACTCAACTTGACATTTAATTTCAAATCATCTTTTTTATTTTAAGGGTTCATCCTTTGGCCGCCTTAGGAGCCAATCTAGGAGGTCAAAATTTTGACTTAGCACAGGCAAATTCGTTCGGCAATCAGTTTCCAAGTTTTGGTTAAGAACCCACCAACAATAAATTAAAAAAAGACTTTACCTCTTTTATATTACAAGACTGATTGATCTATTTTCAAAATATTTACTTTGCAAATGACTGAAAATATATTTTGTCTAATATTTATGAAATTCATCGAAATAATGAAATATAAACATTGAATTTTACTACTGCATAGCATACCACGTTGTCTTTTATTTAGTTATTTGTTCTACTGCATATTGAATATTTTTGCTATTTTCGATATTTGAAGTTACGCAGTGATGAGATGAGACTTTTACACAGCCGACTGAAATGCAAACAAACAAAAGTCCTACTGCAAAGGTAGACGTTTCGTGCATTGTTAAATGAAGTGATCCTTATTCACCCGATAATGGTATTCAAAAATGTAAGGATCGAGCACGATCTCCGTCTGTCATTGTCAAGATAACTCTCCAATGGGAGCATTCTGAAGCCACAAGGTGTGGATAAACTGATACAGCTTATCGCTCACTGCAACCTATGAAATAAAAGGCAAAGGAATTAAGTTAATTTCTGCACAACACTAGTAATTCAATCTGATTCTCACTTTGTAGGGCGTTGGGTTAAGATTTCTTTTATGATCTTGACGAAGGGTCTTCAGAGAATCCACGACTCTTTGCCGTACGTCTTTCAGAGTTGGTAAATTCTGACAAATTTGACCTTTTTCCCAATACACTTTGTACAAAGATCCAACTTTTGCTGGAATGACCCACGCTCTTTTAGATTCGTGAAATGGATGTCGACACAGAATTTTTTGTCCTTCTTGCGGGGGTTCTTCTCCCGTTTGAAGCAGCAAGTCAATTAGCGCATGGCCATCTGCTCCATACAATCTAAAAACCGACAGTTGGGGAAGCAATGCACTTTAAGATATCACTTAAATATTTGATCATACCTGTATCATCATAAAACGTAAAACTTAATAAACTATACCTGTATGCATCCTTCTTGCCAGGCATCGTTACTTTCTCCACATCTTCGCTTAATTTTATTTTAGGCGTATTATTAATTTCAACTAATTTATAAACGCATCCTAATGCTGGTTGTCGCTGGCAGGTCACTAAGTGAGTACCAATGCCAAAGCAATCTATTTTATGCCCCTGCTCATTTAATGACCAAATAGTTTCTTCATTGATATCATTTGACGCTACGATGTTCAAAGTCCGAAACCAATCCAAGGTGTATCTATACCACAAAGATTAATTAGGAACTTCCATTCAAACCGAGTGAAGATGGAATTTATGATACATTCTAAACATTACTCTTCTGCAATCTTTTCGAATGTTGCTCTGGCTAGGTTCGAAAGGTAGGCCAAATCGCCACTATCGATGCGTATTCCTTTTGGGGAGTACCCCATGTCATGCAGTGCCATAGCCACAGCACAAAAATTCAGCAAACCGCTCCTACACCAAAATTATACACATAAGGCTGGATTTACAATTACTTATGAGACCAATTAAAAGTATAGCTGTTGAGTAAAAAGTATATAATAGAAATAAATATAATGCATAAAAATAAAACGATGCATAAAGGCTAGTTATAAAAACCTTCCAGCAACAGGAAAATCAATATGAAGCCAAAAAGCCATCCGATACTTTGCTGAATCTCTTCCGAAGCTAAAATCCGAAAGAACACCATTACGACTGCGAACAAAGGAACATTATCCAAACAACATGCAAAGCTTTTGTATCAATTGAAGCTACGACTGCAAAATTAACTTCAAAGGGTCAACGGATAAACCGCAGGGTATTAATGTCGTGATATAAAGACTTCTAACCTCACGGTATCATACGTGTCGACCAAGGCGACAAATGCATCTGGAAACGCTAAGGCGTAAGACGCAAATGCTGCAAGTTCTCCGTCAGAAGATTCCTCCTTGATCACTTTCAAAAACGGTGCTAACTTTTCCTTCCATTCCTTGCATAATTCAATGAAATCTTTTTCTTCGTGAGTCTCTCGATGCTTCAGCGTCTGCGAAGAATAAATTAAAATGATAAAATGATACTATTTCACCATAAAATATCTATTTCCTCAAGCTTCGGGGTTAACGGCTTAAAATAAATAGTATGTACTCACTCTTTGAGTTAGTTCTTGACAATCAGTGAAGCTGGAAACGTAGGCGTGTGCGTGAGTTCCTTTTACAGGTATATGATAAAGCTTTCCAGCAAGAACGTTGCTAGTCCCATCGAATCCACCTATCAAAAAACGTCTAGTCAATCATTCATATTATCTACAGTTGAAGTATTAAATTTTCAATACCTAAATAGGCATATTTTGAGGCAGATAACCCTCCATCAGGTCCCTGAGCTCGTCTCAAACCAAATTCCAATAACTGGACATTATTTCCTGAAGCAATCCGGTATCGTGCAGCATTAGTAGCGACTAAACTAGCATAATTGACTAAAGTTAGTAACGTAGTTTCTAGAAGTTGAGCCAGTATCAGAGGTCCTTCGATTCTAAGTAAAGGTACTCTTGGAAAAACGACAGATCCCTCTTCAACAGCATAAACCTTGATATCATGTGCAGTAAGATCCGATAGAAAATCAAAAAATTCTTTTTCCACCGAAGGTGGAAGGGTTTCTCTCAGGTATTCAATATCTGGAAATGCATTATTTATTATACTACCGTGAAATTTAGCAAAGCATCAGTAAATCTGAACTTAAAACATACCGTCTGCAGAATAATGGAAGTTTTCCAGAAATTTAAGAACTTCTTCGAGACCTGCGAAGATAGTGAATTCTCCATGGAATGGATTTTTTCTGAATAGTAGATCGAAAGTAGCTGTATTGTTTATTTTTCCAGCTCTCCAATACGCGTACGCCATCGTGATCTGGTACAAATCTGTTTTCGAAAACGAAATTACATTAAAACTCAACTTAATTTTTTTTGCGGAATCAATTACCTTGTATTTTGTTTAAGAATCTTAATAACTGTACCAGTAAGAAGAGGCTGAATGATTTCATTTTGACGATAGCTATTCTTTCTCACGCGTTCGTCCATGTTTAAGAAGGTTTAAAGCTTCGAGTCTTGACTTGACTTGACTCTGGCTAAGTTAGTCCGGTTGAAATGAATCACTGGGAGATATTGGATTTTCTGAAAAAAAAACAAGATAAGATAATGAGTCGGAGGAGTTATTTTCATTAACCTTCTCCTTATAACATCAAGGGCATAAAATATCCTTTCTCCGATGTCTCAGTAAACTAAGTAACGCATCCTCACATATTTCCCTTTCATATAGGCTTATGAATACAAGCCCAATCTCTGTAAAAAATAGTCCAAATCAATAAATTAAGTTAATACTATGCAGCTTTTTTTAACTACTAACAATTACATTTGCTCAAATCTAAAGATGCTTCTGATTTATCCTATTCAATTAAATTCGGCTCAATTTCCTACAGCTTAAAATTAATATAAATCTCTTCCTTGCGCATCTAAAGCCATGAACGATAAGCGTACTTCAGAACGCTAAAAGAGCCTGGAAGATCCCCTACCTAGCCTAGCCTATCACTAAATTTCCCAATAGCTTTCCATACACAGGATGTAAAATGTTGTCCCATTTGAACCTAATTTTTGGTTTAAGTTCTGTATTCGTACCTGGCCGAAGACGTTTTGCATGAAACACTAGACACTATCTTAAATTAGGGTAGTAAATCCCTGGAATAAAGGGAAACCGTCTTATCTTATCTATTTGTGTAGAGAAAGTCAGAGAAAGTAAACTTGGATTCCTTGGCCCTTCTAAACGACAAAGTGAGAAGGTTTTACAGGCATTCATGAGTTTATATATGGCTACTTTTTCCATGTTGGAAGAGTTCTGTCAATAATCTTGAGCTTTTGATTTGACACTATCCTGCTTCGCATTCATCCGTCCCAGGAACAAGGTGTTACGAATCAATTTTAATTCCAGTCCCAACATCATAATTTCCTTTGTTATACACCTTTCTCTCTCTATCTTTCTCCCTGACTTTCATTCTTGAATAACCGACTCCATTTACTTCTAATGCTAACGCATAATGGAACACACTACCTCTAAGCTCGTACCAACCATAACCTTTACTCCAACCTACGAAACGAACGCTGTTACTATTACAAGCTAGAACCGCATGCATGCCACCCTCCCACTGAACTCATTCTTCAACATAAACAAAATAAAGTTTGTGTACTTCTCAGTATCACTTTCGTCAGATAAATCGCTTTCCCAAAGTCACCTTTCCTTTCAAACTTTCTACAAAATGGCTTGACGAACCCCCACATTTTGCAAAACTTGCAGGCATTTCTTAAACCAGTTCTGTCTAAAGACATACAACCAAAACTTTCATCAACGTTGGAGGTGGACACATTTCTCACGCTCACTCAGCCACAATCATTTCGCTTATAGTTTCCTCAGATTTCATCACAGCTCTTTTGTTTTTTTATTACAGTACTAATAGTAATAAAATGGTAATGATTAATGACAAATGACAATGATACTATGATAATTACATACGTGCGTACTTTACCAGAGAAATAGGCTTTGTTCAAGACTGTGAGACAACAGGAATCTAACGACATTTTATTGGGCTATTTCTTATCCTTTATCTTTGCTTTTATAACTAACCAAAAAATAAGATCGATTAGTAAACGGGCGAAAGTTTCAAGTACGTTTCCGTGACTGGATCGGGCCAATCGAAATCGCTTATAGTTTATTGCCAATAATCGTTAACCTAACTTTATATACTGTCATCCATCACTCAGAATGTGACAGTTTTCTATATTCTTTGTTAACATAGGGAAAAAAAGGGGAATTTATGTGATATGAAGATGACTAAAAATCCTATTTATTGCACGCAAGCTAAGGTGATATGCGGGTGTAAATACTTATCACTGCTTCGTGTTCAGGATAGACGTTATCACCTTCCTCAGTCTAAAAGACTGACATTTTGAAGTAATTTCAATAGCAAGAATAAATTATGTTGTAAGCCAAAATACGCATCAATTGCAACGGTTAAGGCTAATCATGCAGGTAATAGAATTTATAAATTCCATATCAATCAAATCTTGTATTTGACTTGAACCTTGCAATAACAATGATCATCATACTTATGATGATATGATAAATATTTATAACTTGGAAAATTGATTCATCCTTTCTGTAAGCATGCTATTGTACTAAAATAACAATAAAATTAGCATCTGCACATTGGAATTGACTGGCTAGACAAATATCACAACTTGCATTTACAGGAAATGTTTATCGACTGCAACATTTCAAGTTTATAAGTTTTAAAATTTTCGGAGATAACCGGAGTAAGAAGACATTTAACCTAAACCTACTTTATTTCTGCAGCTAGCTTCTAATTTTTATACTTGTAGAAAGCATAAACTGATTTACAAATGAATTGTTTTGCTACAAATCACAGAAAAACATTGCGTGTGCAAATAACGACAAAACAAGATTTAATGGATTTCAGTTTCCGTTTTGTTTCTTAACTTTGGACGTTTCCTATGATTCATGATGCGTGACTGTTGGCAGTCCATCATACAAAATCGCTTATTATAATAACCCATGATGAGCAGACAATAATAAAATAACCGAATCTGGGACAGAAACCGAAAAAATCTAATATGTAAAATATTCAATTGAAAGATAGACAACTTAGTTTACAAAAACATGCACATAGATAGAGTTGCAAAAAAAGGCAAAACTAATTTACAGCTTTTAAGTAAAAAGGTCGTGGGAAACGTCAAAATATGCGTCAGGACGTTAAACGACTTTCCGTTTAAACTGGCCTGTAAATACTTCTACTGACTTACTTTCTCCATACATTGGCCAAAGACTCTTCCGCTCCTATTCCTAGCCTAAATAGTGGAACAAATGCTTTTTAATAAAATGAACCCGTAAAGTTTCAAATCAGCTCACCAGCAGTAATGTTTTATAACTTATACTTAAACTAATTACAAAAACGCCCATGCATGACAAGAAAAAGTTGACAGGACAGGAATCATCGGCAAATAACTAAATCTTACCAATTAATTATACAGTCAGTGGTTCATGCGACTATTTTTGCACTACCGTTGAAATCCATTTCTTATCGTGCTTTATTATGCCAGCAAGAAAGTAGATTGCAAATACAATTACTAATGTAAATTGGAGAAAACAACTACAGGAGTTGTGTTTGTTAATTTAAACCTTCTAGCTTAACTTCACTATGCAATTTAACGAACACTTTATACACCTTTTTCTAAAACTTTGACTAAATAAGAAGGAATATATTTTTTATGCTTACATGCAATGCAAGTGCAACGGTCATTTTTCGAATAAATAATGTAAAGTAAGCCGAATAAGATAGCCAGAATAAAAAAGAGAGAATTAAAAATATTCCTATAATAATCTTGACTCAACACTGGACATGTATGCATAAGTAAACTGTAAACAGCATTATCACGAAGTTTATCGTTCATTCCTGTATCATATTTTTACACTTTTCAATTGTACACACACGACCAACGAACGACCATCCATATTCCATACTTAAGCCATAGGAAATAAAAATGCCCATCAATAAAATAACACAGTGATGATCTCTGGTAAAGTCTTTGGATTTGGAAAGCTATTCATGGATCTCTCAACCTATCGTTTGATGCGTTATGCTAAACTAAACGTCTCTACTTATCTCTTTTATGTTAATTAAATAAATAATATGGAAAGCATCGAGCATTTAAAGCAACAACTGCTGCAGTCAGAAACAGAATGCTAATAATAAACCGCAAAACTGCTTCGTTTTTTTTTTACAAAATACTGCAATATATCTAAATGCAATAAGATTTAAAAACGTCACTGTGACGAATAAATAACGGAATTGCCATGTCTCGAATAGCGGCCCAGGCTACTAATTAATAATTTTCCAGGTTTTTTGGGGTCAAATTTAACATACAATAATTAAAGGGGGGTTATGGGGTACGGGTAATTTATAGTAATTAAGGGGGGGCACTACTCGAGACAATACGGTATGAGCCCGTGCCCGTGCCGGGGATGTCCAATTGCATAGACAAAGTACCTATTTTGTCTACGGTCCAATTGATTTTTCAGCACAAAATGAAGGAGATTAACATAGAAAAATGCTATATCGCCAACCACGTACCACGTCCAACGAAACGACAAGTTATTTGATTATTTATTTGTAATCCATTATATTAACTAATACAATTGGTGGAACATAAAATATACACAAGCCTCATGCAATGTTTAATCAGCTCCTCGTTTTAAATTATACAAAACGTAATGAAGCAAAGACAGTTGCAAAAATGAAAGTCTCTACTTAAAAGCTTAAGTTGCAAAAGATCCAAAGATTCCAAATTTATTTACCTTTCAAATAATGATTGTTTCTGAATACCGAATGCAACGAGCTGGAAACTGTCAAATTGTTCATTAGTCTTTTGGCTCAAACTGATTAACATTTACGGTATTCTGTTTCATCATTTATTATTTAATTTACTTTTCTGTGTCCTTGATTATTATTAGATTTAGTATATTACTCGTATTTCTACGACTTTAACCCCTCTAAAAGGCCTAATGATATTTTGCCAACGCTGGAATAATATTTTTTCCGTACCCTTGCACGTAAACGGCAAACTGGCTTCATGTTTGACGTTTGTTATTATTGTTTTTGTTAATTCAAAAGATAACAACATAGCGCATCCTTCTCAACCGGGACTTTAACCCAACCCCCCAGTTTTACTAAAACTCGATAAAATGGTTTAATCTATCCTAAAAAAACAAAGTTTTTTTCTTCATTTTTAGGACCTAAAAAGGTCAAATTATTTGGGAGCTTAAGCGAAGCGTCATACTCTTTGATCTTGGTGTAGGTCGAGACTGTGGTTTGAGTGGAAATACTCCCGGCACATTTTCAGGTTACCGAATACAAAATAACAGCATGTGAGGAAAACATAAATCACAAAAAACACAAAACCGGACGAAACAAAACGTAAAAAAGGAGGATTTAAAAGGTAACGGAAAGAAAATTTTGTTTTTAATAAAAAAGACAGTTTAAGTTAACTTGTATTTTGTTAAAACTCAAAGGTCGGCCACTTTCCAAGATGCATTTGATGTTTTATCTGAACGAGAAGGGGGAACGTGTTTACACGTTAAAGGTAAAATAAAATAGCCAAATTTTTTAGTTTCGTTTGGGTTTCCTAATTTCTATTAAAATTGGAGTGTTGTAGCGAAATTCTGTTTCTGACATGTGTAATTGTTTGGATTTTAGAAGGAAGATTCCAAGGGACAAGCCACTTTGTCGGCTCATCCAGGTACTTACAAAAATTGAATTTTGATATTATTATATTAATTACTATAATTTATAATTTCTATAATCTGAACTATTCAGATTTTTATTTATGTTTTTTTATTATTATCTAGCCCGGTTTTCCCCTGAGGATCAATATTCAAGAGAAAGGATCACGATAAAGAGGAGATTTGGACTGTTGCTCACCCAGAAACCTAGAGTGGCTTGTTGATAGTTATATTTTCAATTTTTCAAACTTTTATTTAGTAACTTATATCCACTCCCTGACCCTTATTTAACTAGAGTTGACATTAAACGTAGAGTTCTCTAAATAGTTCGTTTCGTAGTTTTTTTACATCCTTTTTGTCGACGTTTCGACGGCTTCTTTGCATCCGGTTTAAGCTGTTTAGTTACGGAAATCCATTTTATATTCTAGAATTGTACATTTAAATCAGTTGGAGATGTTTGAAGAAAAAGAAAGCGGTATCGTCAATTATGTTTCGAAAAAATAGGGTTTCTTTCTTATTCAGTATTCACTGCGTTTGATTAAAATGATTGTATTTAAAATCTAAAAAATAGTACACGTTAATACGCATGTGAAGTGGACATATATTTGTGTAATCTAAATCTGTATCTAAACCCTAGGTAAATGACAGGAGATGCACGAAATTTTTATTAACATCAGTTCGACTAATAAAAGTGAGTAAAAACGTTGTTTTAAAATATTACATTAACACTAAGGCATGGCAGTTACCGTACAGTACTTACATTTCATCATCAAACCTATCTGGCATGGGAATATTATCCTTGTGTACAAACAGTTTGCCTTTACACACTATCCTGGCGTTGTTTCGATCGGAAGGATCAGTGATCATAAACAATTTTTTATCCACTACTACATGCAACAATCCAACGACTATAATTGCTATAGATAAGTGGTCAGCCATTCTTTTGTCTACCATACTGCAGACTTGCTTCAGCATGGTCGCCAGATCAAGTTTCGTTTCTTCTTCCTCTCTTGGTGTTCCATCAAGCTGCAGGCGAATAAAATTAAGAATTTATGCTGTTTTATTATTACACAAATAATATGAGGATGGTTAGACTCACGTTCAGGTGCAATCTTTCGTTAAGACATTCAACGATTGCTTCTTTCAGGATATGCATATCTATTGGTTTCGGCGCCTTCGTAAACTTAAGCGAGTCTCCTTCAGAAGCCTAGAATAAAAAAAGGTTCAGAAATCAGAAATGTCTTAGAGTTGTAACTAAGCTTGCTAAAAATAAACTGAAACTCACTTTACTAAGAAGATCTTCACCAGTAAGGATTCCTCCCAGGGATGCGGGAAAGGTATACGACGCTAAAAAAGTCATAAAAAATTGGTATCATGAACATTACATTTCAATAATTTACTATTTATCTTTATTTAAAACATTACCGTCCACTTGACCATTCCTTTCCAACTTTACTTCCAGATCACCATCCATATCCTCGTGGTGGTCCTGAATGGCAATAGAAACAGCTAATTGTAATTTTAATACGTAGCCTTGTTTGTAAATGAAGTTGTTATAAATACTTGTCAGTTTTGCAACTTACATTAGCAAAATCATCCATATCTCGTATTTGTTCCGGATCCAAGTCAAACCCAGCATCGGCGATATGATCTTCTTCTTCTCTCTGTAAATTCATATATGCTTTGTCTTCGTTGTTCATAAATTTTACATCGCACATTTCTAATATAGTACGGTTGGGATCTAGAAAGTATCTGAAAACAATAAACCGTTTTTGAAACATAGTTTTTCTTTGGTGTCTGTCAAAAAAGTATGAAAAATCTTTTCTTTAATCTAGCATATCTACCTAAATAGTTGCGGTATCAAGTTGTCACACTCTTCTACTTCATCTTTCAAAACCCCGAAACGCTCATATATGCCGTCATCCTCAGAAGCTTCAATTCCAATGTACGGCTGCATATTTCTTCCCCCTCCCCACTTTTCGACTGCTCTCTCATCAAAAACTGTTCTTTCAGGATTCGAAGTATCATACTTGTTACTGTTACTTTTCCAATCCATCCGTTTATGGTCTACCACTACGGGTTCTTTCTTTTGTCTAGGTTTCTTAGCTTTTGGAGGTCCTGTAACGCAGTTGCAATATTTAGAAATGGTTCATTATTTATATTATTATTTATTCACTACATATAAAACTACTTTTGCACCTATATTAAAGTTAAATTGTGATCGGACGAATGTAGGACCGCACCAACCGAACTTGGAAGTCGCATTGGTGTACATGGAAAAGAAGTCATCCAGGTTCTTTAAGGTTCGGGGTTCAGCAACTTTTCCTTCCGCATCGTGACCATCATCTTGCACTACATGCAGTAATTGAAAATCGAAACCTTAGTTATAACCGATACAATTGGTAATTTTGACTTATGAAGATCATAAGTCGATATACCGAAAGAGACATCGAAATTGCGAGACACATCGTCCGGTCCGTACTCCGCCGGTCGCTCAAGAGGATCGTATGCTTCATCAATGTCAAGATGGGATTGATGTTCATCATAATGGCTAGTCACAGGAGCGTTATCTGCATTTTGCGGCTTGTCAGTACCATCATGCTTCAACCCCTATACACAATTGATAATTCATTATACACGGCCGATTACTTTAATAAACCATGTTGAGAAATGAATAAAAATTACCCAAACATTGAGCATGTCTTTATCAAACTCCTCCACGAATTTAAACGGCAAAAACTCCAGTGATCGTACTTCAGCATCTATGGAATAATTTAAAATTAAAAGCTTAATTGTCAATAAATAAAACGACTCTAGTTAAACGAGATGATCCACAATATCGTACTATTAATAATTGCAGGTGGAATTGTGAATTTTTCGCTAAACATCTCAATTTCGTCTGGTGTGTATAATGGGTCTACTGGATGCTCAACTCGCTCATCGTAGAAGAACCTAAATTATCATTAAGGATTATAATCCAGTTTAATGTCCTAAATGCTTTTGGTAAAAGGTTGTAAGCGTACGGGTTATAGTCAAAATCTACATCATCGTCGACCATTTCATCGAACTTGTCTTTTAAGTTCTCCCTTCGATCAGCAGCCTTTGAAACATGGACAAAGTGAGCCGTGATTTTACTCTCGTCAGTTGCAATATATCTTTTCTGTTTCCCCTATAAAATATTACTTATTTCATAATAACTCCGATTAAATCTTTTATTTCAATGACTACAATAATCTCGGATCTAACCTTTCGTTTTTTCGCTTTCTGGTTTTTAGCTTTAGTATCATTAAGCGGATCGGCTTCCGCATCACTCTGCTCTTGAAATGCACCATCATCATTTCCTCCAGCCCTTTTGACCATTTTATTTTGATTGTTTAGCGTCGAAGCCAAATCCATAACAGAGAATTTTGTTTTATCTACTCGGCAAACATATATTCTAGCTCCAGCCTCGATTGCCCTACCGGCACCCTTCAACCATAATTAAATAAAGTCAAGTCAAGTCAACCCCTTCCTTTCCCGATGTCTTTTAATGCTTAAAACAAAAGTAAACTTACGTGCATATCATTTTTATCAAAGGTAGGCATGTCTATGATGTCGCCCAACAAATCCAGAAAACGAAGCTCGAAAGCATTTTCGATCGTGATTTTCTAAAAAGACGTTAAACAAATAATAAAAATATACATCTCCAACCATTAAAGCCAGCTTTTAAAGGCTCAGAACCCATCAACTCACATGAGTTTGGTACATCTCAATACAAGTGGAATATATTTTGGTCAAAGTTTGCACATCCAGCTTAGGGCCAACGGCTGAAAGAGCCGCTGAAATAGTACTAGCTGTATCAGAAGTATTCGCAGCGTCCGCCCCTGACCCCTTCAACGATAGACGCTTCCTGGGCCTAGCATTTTTTACGGGTTTCACCTTCAAAACAGACAAAAACACATGAGTCAACTACCACAAACCGACAAACCTAGATTAAAAGATAAATAAAGTACAATTTAATAAATCGCCTACAATGTCAATCTCCGTCTCGCTTTCTTCATCCGACAGGTCACTGTCTGTCACAACTAGACGTCTTTTGGCAGGTCTGCTGTACCCGTGTTTGGCCTTGCCCAAAACTCCAGGACTGATGTTTTCACGATCCTCTCCACTCGAATCCATCTCGAAACAAGGAATATGTTCGGAAACTTCGGAAACGAAGGCTGAATTAAAATTATGAAATTTTTTTATTTTTTATTTCTCCAAAATGTCGCTTTTTCAGTAGAGTTGCAGAAAAGAGTAAATAAAAGTAAAATTAATAACAAACGGTCGGTTTTCCCTCGTCTCGGCTAACCCCGAAATTTGAAGCGGGAACTGAGTCGTTTGCTTGATTTTAGGGAAATGTTTTTTCGATAACCGATCGATAAGATGCTGGAAGATTGAAGAGATGATAAGATTGTTGGATAAGTTGCTTATCATTTTGAATGGATTGGAAGAAGAGAAATATCTAAATTGATAACCTTTATTTGGTTTTAATTGGAGTTAGAGGCAGGAACAGATGAATCCTTCTTTTTAAAGGGTTAATTAACTGATTCGTTTAGTCAAAGTTATTTATAAATTGATAAAAGGGATAGAATAGATCAAATTCAAGGGAAATTAGGTGTTGGAAATTGTAGAGAAATGTTTAAAAACACGTTTCAAAGCGGCTTCCTCTCGATTCTTTATAGTATTGGGAGCAAACCTCTTCAAATCTGGGATAAGGAGGTGAGCTGAGGAGTTTGGATTTTGGAATTGAAAGACTGCGTGTTTATGACGGCTAAAAAAGTGAATAATTTCTGATTTTAGGTGCGGAACGGGCATATAAAGCGAATAACGGATAACGATATACAGTCTCTTGTTTTGGAAATTGTTGGGACGAATGTCAGCACAACTTATATTACTTGTCCGGCCGATCCTTCCAAAACGCTTGGGATTAAGTTGCCATTTTTGGTTATGATTGTTAAAAATATGAAAAAGTATTTCAGCTTTGAAGTTCAGGTATCCTTTCAAATTCACGTCTTACTTAACAGGCATTTTTTTAAAGTGACTGAATTGGATAAGTAAACTCTAACATTTATTTCGCAGGTTCTTGATGACAAAAATGTCCGTCGACGCTTTAGAGCATCCAACTACCAGTCTACTACCCGAGTCAAGCCTTTTATTTGTACAATGCCTATGCGACTGGACGACGGCTGGAATCAAGTAAGCTATTTTTAAGGGATATGCCGTATTTCCCGTTTCAATGCCCCATGGGAAATTATTGATTCGGACCCCGATTTACCATAAATAAACAAGGGTGGGGAATAATACCCGGGTGCAAGTGCAACATGAATGTTTCAAGCGAGATTTTCGTTTTGAACACGCATGGTTCATAGACAAAGTTTAAATTGATCAAAATTCTTATTCTTAATTCAAAGTTGAAAATGAAAACTGTACCTTAGATAATGTTACGATATGAAATGTTAGTTCACTAAAATAGTCCCAAATGAAGATTATTTATTTTTTAAATAATTACAAATGCATTAATTATTTTAATTAAAATCATTAGAAATTAAAAATAAATTTCTAATTTGCTAGAGAACGACATTAAAGAAACTAAGCTGTTACGACTGCTAAGCAGCAATCTCCTATAAGAACATGTAAATAAGAGGTAGGGGAATAATTTAGGGATGGGGAATTATTCCGTTGTGCGACTTTATTATTGCGAACCCCGATTTGCCATGGGGCGGGGCATTATACCGGGGGCGGAATTATTTCGGGGGACGCATTAAAACGGGAAATACGGTAATTGTAAGCATGCTATTACGGAACACTGTAATTTAAGTTATATACTTTGCTTCTAGATTCAATTTAATCTGAGTGACTTTACAAGGAGAGCGTATGGGTCAAATTATATGGAGACCTTGCGGGTCCAGATACATGCTAACTGCCGAGTCCGTCGTGTCTATTTTTCGGACCGTTTATACGCAGAGGATGAACTTCCTGCGGAGTTCAAATTATATTTACCAATTCAGACCAAGCCAAGGACAGCTGTTGCATCTAATTAAAAATGTGGCTGCAGCCTATGCACATTTTTATTCGGATCAGCGTTTATGGCATGGCAGACAGACGGAATGAATCATCGATCTCACTTCCTACATCACGCCACGCGTTACACATTTAGATTATGGAGTTTAGTAGGCGTTTCCTCCGATCCACTGTGAACTTTGTATTTTTGCACTCCGTAATATTTAAAACTTAAGGCGATGTTAAGATTTCTTGTTTTTAGATTGTTTTATGTTTTATTCGAATTCGACATGTTTAAGAGAAAAGGTGTACAACAATTAGTTAAAATTAAAATGAATCTGCTATGAATACAGAAAAGACTGACATTCTGTTCAGCGTTTATAAAGTATCACTAGTTTATGTGAGAAAACAGGCTGGAAGTTTGTTGGTAGGACTCTTTAAGTGTATTGTCAGAGGTAACTCTTGTGAATCATAAAGCTAATCATAATTACAGGAATTGGTAGGAAGTCGAAGTCAGGGTTCATACATTTTTAACTATCTAGAAGATGGCTGCAAAGGCCGTAGGGTAGAGGACATTAGTGGCCGTTGAGTAGATATACTTCCAGGAGTACCTTCACGTTCGCGTTGGGGTGTCGGCTCTCTTGTTGTAGGTCGCAGAGATTGGAATTGTAATGTTGAGGGTGTCTGTTTTCTTTCAACGCTAAATTGTAATGGAAACAAATTAACGGACTGTAAGTTAAAAAAATTGTGTAATTGCGATTTGAATGAACCTTGGTGATCTGGAACTGCGTTTGAAAATCCCTTTAACTTTATCTTTCAACTTCATCGGCTCTTTTTCCGCTTCCGAGTTCAGAGATAAATCTGATCCAGCATTGGATGCTACACCACCGGCCTGAACATTTTCAAAATTTAAATGTTGGTATTTAAATCAGGGAGTGCAGTGCTTTATTTTTAACTCGTTATTTACCTGAACTCCAGCTTTTACAAGTTTCTCCGCAGTAAATGATTCTTCGATGCTTTTAGATTTGACAAACTTCTTGACTTTACTAACTAGGCTTTTTGGTTTTTCACTTTTACTGGACACGGTTGACATTCTAAGTAGTATAAAGTAAATAGTCAATACCCTTTCTTTTCATATTATGTATTTCATCTTTAAAAGGAAAATAATTTACCGTTCCATGCTGGACCCTCGTGAATACTGCCCATCCGATGCTAAACTAGAACCACTTCCAGCTTCAGAGTTACCTTTCCAGATTTTCTGTGAAAAATGTATCATGAATAAGCTGAAATTGAAAGCTTTCTCTAAAGTCAGCATATGAACTAATACCTGCTCGTCGGGCATTGAAACAGTTTGTTCCAAAGATAGAGCTTTTCTATACAAGCTGCCTCTTGGGTTGTAAGCCGCAGCAGATGAGTTACCCTCACTACTGTTACTACGAATATTGTGCGAATCCGAACCTCTTTGACGCGAAGGTAGGGTCAAGGTTGAGGAAGATTGTGACCCAATATAAGGCTTTTGGCCTCGATTGTTGCCGGCTGCTCCATAATGGTCACTTAATCCATACGAACCCCCTGGCATAGATTGTAAGCTTTCCCTCGATCCAGGCAAATCTGGCCCTTCCCCTTCACCTGCATAAATACATTTTATAAGGTCACTGAAAAAGTGTAAATGACATACTACACACGTCATATATTACCCAATGATGACGCTTTCTTGAAATGCGACCGTCTTTTTTCCCGTGGGTTAGTAAGATCTTCGGGTTCAGTGAGAGATTTCATATTTTGGAGGAAATGCAAAATTTCTGCTAAGCTGAATTTAGCTGGCTGGTGAGATAGGTTCGAGTTTGAGGCTGTAGGATTTAGTGCGGAGAGGCGACTGATTAACTGGTCCAGTATCTTTTCTCTTTCCATTCGAACTTTTCTCATCTCCAGTTCCTTTTTAATTTGTCCTTCCCTTTGGCTTTCGAGTCTCTCACGGTCTTTCCTAAGCTTCTCATTAGCAGTTCTAAGCTTGGCATGTGCATCGCGCAATTCTAATAAGTCGCCCTGCGATTCTTGCATTTTTCGCCGGATATCTTCATGCTCTTCCTCCATAGTTGATTTCAGTTGTTCAATGCGGCGCTTAGCTTCTAGTCGTTCACGGTCTCTTTCTCTTTCAATCTGAAGAAAAATGAATATATCACGAAATTGTAGTAGTGTCTATTTCGATAAATATACTAAAGAAACGAAATTGTAATTGTAACCAACTTCAAGTAAAGTTGTCTTCAGATCTCTTGCTAATGTTGTGGCTTCCTTTACTCGCCTTTGCTGCTCTTCTCGTTCCTTTTGCCAGGCCAGTTCCAGTCGAGTCCTTCCTAAAGCGCTTGCCCCACGAACTCTTCCAGCCCCACTAAGAAGTCTTTCTTCCTCAAGCTAAAATTCCATTTACCACTTTAAAATATAACTCGTTGTACCTCCTGAAACTTAATTAAATTAACAAATGTCTTGCCTCATTAATTTTTTGCTGCATTTCTCCCACTCTCATCTCCCACTGAGATTTCTCGGTCACGAATTCGGTGTTAGCATGCGACGTCTCCCGTCTAGCTTCCGTCAACTCATCTTCCAAAGATACTATTCGGTCTTGCAAAGTTCTGACAGCAGCATGAGCCCCTGTAGCCGCTTCTTCTAGTCCACTGACTGATCCTCGGTGACCGGAAGTAGTACCCCTGGACTTCAGCTCCGCAATTGCTCGTTGAGCTGAATCTACCATTTGCCTGAAAGTATCTCTTTCTCGTTTTGCTCGACTAAGTTGGGTTTGAATTGTAGAGATTTCTTCAGTTTTAATCGCCATTTCATGTTCGTGCCTTAGTTTCACTTGAGCATTTTCAGTCTTATGAAGTTTTTCTTCTGCTGTCAGCCTACAGTAAAATTAAGATATGAAAATATATTACACATTTCCAAGATTTTATGATGGTTATTCGTAATCCAACGCAACTGTGGTATTTCTAAATCTTACCGGTCCCGTAATGCTTTAATTTCTTTGTCTGACTTGTTTGTGGAATCAGTGCTAAGACTTCGTACGTGAACCTTAGCCAATTTATCAAAGTCTTCTAGCTGACGCCGAAGCTCTTCAATCTAAAGCATTAATGAACTCTGAATAGGAGTTTAATGTTATTAGTTTGGGATAAACCGGAATTTTTGTACCTCTTTTTGCATTTGTATTATTTTATCCTGAGAATCTCCTAACTCTCTGCTCTTTGTATCTACGTCCGATTGCTGTTGTTTTAAGAGATTTTTTAGCTTCAACGTGTCTCTGTCACCAGGCATGCCCATCATTTTCTTATTGTTAGATTCCAAATCTTTGAGCTTTTGCTGTAAAGGTTTTCAAATATTTTACGGGAGAACATTATCAAAACTACGTAAAGATTTAAATAATAACCTCTAAACCCAGTTTCTCTTTTATCCAAGTATCTTGTCGGTTGTTGAAAGTTTCACGTAATGCTTTTAACTCTCTGTCAATAGTATCATACTCTCGCCTAAGCTTCGTCATTTCACTGAGGGAATTTATATTTTTTAATTTCCGTTAGAATTATAGAAGCACAAAAATGTTCCAAAAACCAATATTAGTATTCACCTGGCCATACTATCTCTCTCCGAGGATAATTTGGAATTTTTAATTACGAAATCGTCTTGAACTCCTTCATAATGATCTTTCACAAGTTTAAGGTCACGTTTCAAGCCATCAATTTGTTCAAGAAGACTCTTATTGGCATCGCCTATTTGTTTAACCTTCATTTCATAGTGTTCAACGTCTTCCTTTGCTTTAAGGAGGTCATCTTCAAGCTTTCTTTTCTCGGTTTCCGTGTCAGCTTTTAATTTTGAAAGCTCAATTTGTACTTTTTTCAACTCTGCCTTTGTTTCAATATCTATGCGGCTGTTGGACTCCTGTTCAAGCGATCTATAGAAAAAAATACGGAACGCTTTCACATACAATTCAAAATATACAATTCTGGCGTCTTTTCAAATGGTTCACAAAACTCTTGATCATTTCAGAAATTAATAACGGGGCTTACTTCGCCTTAGTCATTTTGCTTTTGTTTTTTGTAGTAACGGAGAGTAATTCTGTTTGTAATCGCTCAATTTCTCGCTCTTTTTCAATAATTTTTCGACGTAGAATACTAACTTCATCAACGCTCTGCATAAACATATTCGGTTTACAAAATTATACCTCACCCAACGTTTTTCTAGTTAAATCTATATGTACCTTCGACTTTGTTACTGGAGAACTGGTTTCCAATGTTAACATCTTGTCCTCTGCCTTTTGTAAATCTTTGTTCAGTTTTGCATTAGATGTTTCCAGGTCCGTCACTTTTTTCATCATTATCTTTGACTCCTAATTAGAAATTAGAATATAAGCACGGTTTTAGCACTGCAGTATATGTTAGTGTCATGGCATGAGTTTATGAATGCAAACCTGTTCATTAAGTTCTAGTTGAAGTTTGAGCTCCGATGCGTCTAATTTTTCGGAATCATTAGCACTGGAATACTGCCCTAGTTTTCCAGTTTCTGCTCTTCCCTTAGATAAGTCTGTTCTTGATTTAGATGAAATTTTCTTTATTTGAATCAGTAAAGACTCATTCTCGTCTTCGATACGGCTAATCTATTTTTTTCCATTAATTAGCGAACATTAAATAATCGAATGTCATCAAAAACAAATTTATAAAACACTGCAAGGCAAGGACGAACCTTTTGCCTTAACTCTACAGTTTCTTCTTCTGAAAACTTTAATTGCTCGCGAATATCTGACTCTCGCTCCAGAGCGCTTTGCAGATCTCTAAGGGTCTTGTGGGCATCAAAGTCATTTGTCATTGGTGGTTCAACCGCCTGCAAATTATGTAAAACACATTTTCTTGCCATAAAAGCACGAAGGAACGCAAAGACAATCTATGGTCATATTCTAAGCCCTGCGATATATGAAAATTAATAAGAGGTAATTGAAAGCATCGATTCGTACTTCTCCAGAAGGTGCTTTGGTTAGCACAGGACTCTTCTTTTTCAAAGGGCCAGTAACGCTTAAAGTATCTTTACATTTTAGTAATTTTTCATTTTCTGATTTTGCTTTCTTAAGTTCTTCTTCCAGTTTGGCTAATTTAGTAGAATTTGCTGAGTTTTCCAGCCTTTGTTCAATCTCTTTCTTTTCCGCTTCTAATTGGTCTGACCTTTTTTCTACTTTCCTCAACTTAAATTGCAAAAGACGACAGTTTTTGGATGCGTCATCCAATTCTTTTTTCAGAGAGGAAAATTCTTCTGCTTGTTCTTCCCTAAAACTATCTTGCATTTCTTCAAATTCATCTTGCATATCCTTCATTTGGCGAATAGCATCTCTTTTTTCATCTTGTAATTGATCAACAGTACTCTCAGCAGCTGCCAATTTAGACCGTAGGTCAGCCATACTTCTCTAAAACGTTCACAAGCATTCATATGTTTAAATTTTTCGTAACTTTTCATTCAGTAAATTCTTGTACGTAAATAATTGTCTTCATTCCGCCCACCTGCATAAGTTCTGACGTAGGCCTACTGGATAAGTCACTATCAAGTTCTCGTACCCTGGCTTCCAAATGCTTCTGTTCATCTTTCAAATCTTCATTTAACGTTACCAACTGGTTCACACGCTGTTGGAGTTTTACATACTCGGTGGACTATAAGGAATCGGACAAAGACAAGCCATTAATAGAGGTTTCATATTTTAACGTCCTGCCCTGTTCATTTCATATTCCACAGGAAAACATAGCATTAATATGAGGTGGCGGATGCTCTAAATTTCCCAACGAACACTCATACTCATCCTTCCTATCCACATTTATGCATAACGGAGCGAAGACGACCAAAAAAATTTAAACCCGTTGACTTGAAGCCCTATAGTCAGTCTTTTGTGACTACATAATTTAAACTCCTTATCTGAGTGTGGTTGTGAAATTGAGACCTACTGATTGTACATGCTTATCTTAATCATTAATTTAATCATCTACGGTACAGTACAGTAGTGGCATAAAACCCTTCAAATAAAAATGACATCGTATTTGAGAATGCGAACTTGCAATCAGACTTCAAATCACCATTACGATTTTGCATGCAAAACTACGTGAGCTGTAAGAACTGTTGTCTCTATTAACATTGGATTTTCATATACAAATACACAACAGAAGAACCGTGTAGTATAACAACGGCAGTTTATGTCTTTGCCCAAGAGTTTCAGGCTTTGCATGAACATAGTTTTGTCAGAGTGCCAATTGAATTATATATTCCGAAGAGCACTGCATCAAGAAGATTACAGAAAGCGATTGCATACTGGCTTTTGATTCTGAACATTGGTCGTTAGGGATCCATAAAGTGAAATAATAATATTTCCTAATATTAGTACACATCCTAATTCCTAGTGATTAACTCACTTGAGCCCTTGGTGCATCCAAGCTGCCAACTCGCCTCGTAAGAATCTCCGCTTTTTCCTTGTCCAACTTATCACATTTGTCCCTTAGCCTGCTAACTTCTTTCTTCATATCTTCAACTTCCCAAGAACTCATTCCCCCGGTCACAGTCTCATTGAGGTCCACAAGCGTCGTTTCCGTTGTATCTGTAGCCGTGCTCATACTCATTGTTTCGTCGTCATCGTCCACTTTTTTCTTCTTCCCCGTACTTTTAACCTGTGACAGAAATTGACAAACGTTTAGATCAAAATGTGCATTTTATTCCTATACGTCGCCAAGAGTCCTCCGAGCATAAACGCTGCAAAACCTTCCCTGAGGTTGGTACTTGCTTCGAATCGGGATGAATTCTACTCGCGTCCTACTAAACAAGCTACTTTTTGGGAAAAAGAACCTAACATTCTAGCGGGTGAGAGTTTACTAGAAACAAACAAGTATTGGTTTTTAACGTTTGGCAATGAATGGTATTATATTTATTCACTTTCTCGGTAACAGGTCAAGATGCTGAAGAAGGGGGTACTTGGCTAGGCATATCCAAAACTGGGAAGATAGCTATCCTGCTAAATATAATGAGCAAAGCTCCACAAGACAAAAAGCAGTCTAGAGGAGAGCTTGTTACCGGGTTCCTCCGTTCATCCCCCGGTTTACGAGGGGCCACATATTGCAATAATTTGAACCAAGATCCAGATTTGGACATCAGGGAGAAATTTAGGCTATTTAACTTAATCACAATTGATCTGACACAACCAACGCCACTATGTCCTAATACTGTCTTAAACGACGAAGATAATGAGCGACGTTCTATGGGAAAGTCTAAGTAAGTTGAATGTTGAAATCTTCATCTAAGAGCCCAACCCATCCATGCATTCAACTCAACTCAGAAAATATTTCAGTACTGATTTATCCAAGAAAGAACTACTGGGGGTTGCGATCAGCTAAAACTATTTAAAAGTACAGCGCAACTTATACTGTAGCGTAGCGTTTTTAATGCAGCGATACCCAACCCTCTACATTATTATTTACGGCTATTTTCTTAACTTCGTTTGAAAGAAATCTATGCATTTACAATACAACTACGCCTACTATGATATAGGAGTATGAAAACAAATAGAAGAATACCTATTTCAAAAGCATACGTTATACTGGAAGACCAGTTTAGGTTTGACAGGTTTACGTAAATATTTACGCACCCAAACTCCATAAAATTCAGTTAAATACTTGAATACGTAGGGTATGGGTATCCCATAGTTAGTATAGAAGATCTTGCATGCATTCTTATAATTTCATGATTTGTTTTCAAAAATAAACTTCCTTTAGATCCGAACAACATCACCCAAGTCGGCCTTTAAGCTCTGGGCATAACCAAGGTTTTGAGATAAACTATTTTACAAATGCAACTGATACGGGACCAAGAAACCTAAGCGAAACTGAGCAAGAGCTATTTGGTTTTGGAAATAGTACACATGATTGCCCTTTTAAAAAGGTTTCCACCGGTTGTAGTCTTTTCGAAGACATCATTAAAGAATATAAAGAGCAGCATGTCACCCCCACCATGACCTATGGCTTGAAAGATAAACTTGTGACCTTTCTCCGAGGGGAAGATCGGTAAAAGTCTATCAAATTTTTATGCAGCAGAAACCCCTATCAGTTCATGCAAGAAAGTTATGTGCATATTTTTGTGTGTAGCCAATACCCAGATCCACAGTTGGAAAAGCAAGGTGCTCATGCTAACCACCCCCCTTCAGTATTGCCTAATTTGAGCTCAATATTTGTTAAATCTTTGCCAGCTAATTATGGCACCAGGTGAGAACTCATGGTTAATTTTTTCTGAAGTAAACGTTGACTTTGCCTCAATATCTTTGACATTTGTTTTCTAACTCGTCCTCACAGAACACATACTGTCATTGTCGTGGATTCAGAAAATCATGTGGACTTCCATGAATGGACTTTACAAGAACCGATAGATATTCAAAATCCTTGTTGGTTAGAATCCAATCTTGAATTCGACTTAACTACGGAAGCATTACGCAGTAATATTTAAAAATGCAAACCTGAATAATAAACGCAACATCGGCTGAATCGCCTCCTTGTGTTTCTGCATCGTTTTGGTCACTTGATTCGTCATATGTAACCTCTTGCACTCCCTGGATAAGCAATCGTTTCTTTTTCGTCTTCTTTTTTGTAAAACAATCCAGCTCTGGCAACTTTGGTTCATTTCTTGAATCATATCCATCTGAAATTGGAGATGAGGAGGAGGATTTGTCCGTCGAAGAATAGTTGCTTGAAGAATTGCTAGAACCAACCCCGGATGAAGTGTCTGAAGTGCTGAAACTCCCTGCTTTTTTTAATCTTATCGTAAAGGTCTCTTCAGAGTTAGGGTTTCTAGAAGTAGATTGGTTTGAACTAGAATACGGGTCTGGTGCAACGTCAGATAAGTCTGTGGTTTTTCTTCGGCGCAACAAAGGGCCATCCCCTAAAATTATATAGAGTGGGGTCAAACAATATAAAATTGTATGAAATAAAAGCATGGCAAGCTGGGAACTCATGTCTTTTGTCATGGGCCTTACCTGGAGGCAATGTAAGAGTTTCAGTGACAACAGATACTGAAGATGGTCTTTTAGTTTCTCCATCTCTGTATCGGTTCAGTCTAGATGTAAAAATAAAAAAGTACCCACACAGTAAGAAGCTATTGTTTTTATGTTAATTAAAAACAAAAAATTACTCTATCTTCAAACCTGCTTTGAGCTTCTTGTGAGATCGAAGAGTACGGTGAACTATAATCTTTCCCCTCTTCATTTGACTTAGTGGAAGATATGGAAGAGGAGCGTGATCTTGGAGAGTCATCTGAAACGGGTAAAGCAGGGGAGGGTGATGGGGTCCTGGGTGATGGGGTCCTGGGTTCAGGGTCGCGGTGAGATCTTGCCACGGGGGAGTCGTTGCTGCTCACACTGTGCTCTCTGAATTCCCTAAAATAATAAAAACAAGAACCAAGATTAATTTATTGGGTACGGAATACCAAGAAGATTCTGTAGCATAACAAAAAGGAACCTACTGCCGTACCTAAAACATCGCTTGCATCGCGTTGGCCATCTGACCTGCGGATGGAATCCCAAAGGGCATAGCGGATCTTTTCCCATAATAACCAACCGATTTGGGATCACAGGTTAAAATGCATACACTGTGCAACTAGTCTAATCTACGAAATGTATGGATGAAATACTTCACTTCACTACTATCACTGATCGCTGCCAATGCTTAACATCGAATAAGCCCTCCTTAGACTTACACTTCGGTATTTAAAAAATCAATCCAACCAAATAGAAATCTAAGGACGAGATAGGTAGTACTATGCGTGATCAGGCAATCTGCATGCGACCTGGCGTTCTTTATGGTATAAACTGCCGAAAAAGCTGTTTGAATCAACGCTTTAAGGTAGTCTCTAATTTTCAGTAAGTACTTCTATGTGGATAATATCTAATCGTTCGACTGATATCAAAATGGTTTAGTATAAAAAAAAATTAAGATTCGTGTCTCTCATTATGCATCTATTACAAAGGTCTACAAACCAATAAAAGGGAGAATTCAAGCGGAATTAAGTATCTAAATACAATAGAAACTACTGGCCAACGAATATTTTATTACGCGACAGCAAGTAACTTTTTACTCTGATCCATCCATTTCATCGCTTAGGGTTGAAGGAAGTAAGCCTTGCAATCAGAAACTGGTTCAGTTCTAAAATTAGCACAACAGTTTTTTCGTCATGTCATGGGCACATTGCTGGTATTCCACTGATCCGAGATTCGGACTGCAGTGCCGTAAGTGTCAAATATGTAACCGAGCGTGTACAATACCCGTTTATTGTTCAACAACACGAGATTCATTCACACCAGACACCAGTAGTAGACGATCAGTATGGATGTTCCAAAGCTTTTAAATCATGGCATAGACGAGACAGCTTTCACGACACTTCTGTAGTTTTAATATTTGGCTACTTCTTCGCACTAAAAATACTTCGTTTGACAACTTTTAAACCTATAGTTTAGCTCATGCTGTCTACTGATTCGTTTGATTGGGTCGTAACAAAAGAATAGCTGCATAATATGATTAATGATAAATTGGTCTCCTTTAATAAAAGTAGGTTATAGTAACCTCTTGGCTTATCTTTATAAAATATTTTTATATACAGGTACCTGAACTTAAATTACACTTAAATACTGGTCACTTGGGGCTTCTTCTTCTTAGACTTCAGTAGAACCATTGGAGGAGCCTTAAAAACCGCACTGAAAACACAGTTATTCATATTACATTAAGGAGTTACTAATGACACGGATACAAAAACATGACAGTATGAAACGCTTACCTACAAGTTGTACATATGGGGCTAAATTTGCAGAATACTAAACAAATCACAGAATAATTAATTCTTCAATAACCATCAGTCAATCAATACTGTGTATAAATAAATAAATAAATAAACTAAGCCTACTTGATAGGCAAACGCTGCAAACATATCCTTGATCAATTAGTTGACGATGACAAAAGCAAGCCGCTCTATAATCTACTGGAACCGGTGGGGGAAGAGCAAGTTGCTTTCGAAGGGGAACATCCGGCAAGAAAACCCACTGCGGCCGAATTAATTTACATTCTTAAATTATTCATCTTCATTTCTAACTCTATCTTTAATTCCACATGAACTTACCATAAGATATTGTAACAACCCAGCAATATGCGGTGGGCGCAGGTAGATACCTCCCGTAATGTCAGATCCTTGGCTTAGTAAAGTTGCATAGGATCCTAACCCGCAAGCATCAATTATAACACCCTACACAAACCAATTAATTACTTTAATTAATTAAACTAAAGCTGCAATTGATTTACTTCAAATAAATACCAAAGCCATACCTGCTTTTGAGCTGTAAAAAATACATTCATAAAAGACATATACTGAGCAGTAGACTCAGAGCTCCCAGAAACTACCATTATTCGAGAGTTTAGTTTATTCCCAGCTCCCATCTCTCTATCTTTCCTGTAATTGAAAAAAATCATGAAATCAGCGGAAACGTAACAGTTATCATAAAATGTCTAACAATAATCTCACCGATTAATGTAACACAAGGCCCTCCCTAGCGAACTAGCCAAGCAAGTTGCCGTACTACCGGACATCTTATCATTTCCACCACCCACGCCCAGGTCAAAACTGACGAACGACTCGTCATGGATAAATCTCCGAAGCTGGTTTCGGACACATCTTTCCAATTCCAGAAATATTTCATACTGTCCATCAACTTGACGAGTTGACTTTGTTTGCTGTCCAGGTCGGACTTCCAACGGGTACAGGAAATGACTAAAAATACAAAAATACACAAATTAATCAGTATATTTTTAAATATCAAAGAATGACGATCGTCAAAGAAGAAATGAAGTATAGAGGAAATTTTTTAGCAACTATTTTAGAATTTAAAAAACTTAGAATTATTTTTGTAATTAACACAACCTTTGATTAATATGTGAAGCAATTATACAGACTTTGTTATCAGCGTGGAGCATAAGATGAGCGTTGCTAAAAGTCAGCACTGAATCCACCACGTGGAAAAACGCTTTTGCATCGCTTCTGATGTACTTTTGGGCTGGATTCACATCCAAAACGACAACCAACAGGTTACTTTCCGTCATTATTCATACAGAATTTAGATAACCGATCAATTATAGTGGTTCTTTCGCAAACGGGGTAAAAAACACGGTCAGCTAGCTGAGCACCGTCAATATTTTTTAGGAATTTAATTGTTTTTTTTTGTCTAAAAAGGCAACACAACAAAAATGAAAGAATTGCACGCATAACCACAACCTTCTATAACCAATGTCAAACTTCTGCTGGACTGTCAGAGAAGCCGGCTTTTATGCCGGAGTGTATTGTGTTTTGGGGCTATGCACAGCACAGCTAGAAACAATCATACAAAGTAGAATAGTGCATACAAATGACTAAAAATAAGGCTTATCTATTCCATGTGCTTATCTTAAGTTAAAGCGACGGTCATATAATTCTGTACCTTATCTTTCCAGTAAAAATAAGGCGATACATTTGTGTTGATGATTATAATGTGCTAGGCTAGAGTAAGAGATAGATATGTTGCATGAAAAATCTTACGGTAAGGGTAAGATTATATAAATAAAAATGCACTAATATTTAATTTAACCATTCCGTGATTACATACGCTTTTATTACTAAATTGCATAGGTTATCTCTCTAAAACTTTTATGAAAGTCTCCCTTGGAAGTTCTATTTTGCCGATCATTTTCATACGCTTTTTACCTTCGGCTTGTCTTTTTAACAGTTTGTCCCTTCTTGTTTTATCACCTCCGTACTAAGAAAGGAGTGGTAAGATGGGGTTTTAAGATAAACTTGATTAATTATTATGATTTTTAGATGTAATTTATTATGTAATTGGAGCTCACCAGTTTGGCTGTGACATCCTTCCGAACAGCTTTGATGTCTTCCCTAGCTAGGATTTTTCCACCGATCATCGCTTGTATGCTTATCTGTAAGGGATATGGTACTGTGTAAAGTAAAGCTATTAGTAAACAAAGTTAAAAGTGATGAAGTCAAAGCCGTACTTGGAATTGGTGCTGGGGTATAGTATCTTTTAAACGATTGCACACCGACTTTCCAATTTCTCGAGCTTTTGTTACGTGTACTATAGTGCTCATTTCTTCAACAACTATCCCATTCAGCATGATATCCATCTTCAGGATAAATATAGGATTAATTAACCTGGAATCGGATAATGCAATATTAAAACAATTCTTAAGTTTCATACCTTAACGAGATTTGAAACCTCGTAGCCAATTTCTTCGTAGTCGAAGGAAGCGTATCCCGAAGTCAATTTCTTTAATTTGTCATAAAAGTCTACCACGATTTCATTAAGAGGAAGCCTAAATGTCATCATAACTCTGTCTGAGTCGATATTTTTAGAATCATTTGGCTGTCCACGCCTATCACGACAAAGGCTTATAATATCGCCTATGTAAACATCTGCAATTTTCAATTAAGGCAAACGTTACATGAATTAGTTTTTCAAACGATGTTGGTGTGCTTAAACTTGTGTACCATACCGGGGGTTATAATTGTGCCCATTACAAATGGTTCATACATCTCTTCAATATGTTGCGTTTCAGGAAGTACTGATGGGTTCTTTATACTGACAACTTCTTTTCCATACTCTTTTATTTTTTTGGCCCCTTTTAATTTAATCTTTATTGGGACATTGGGAGCAGTCAAAACTACTTGAGCACCGTATTCCTGTTCCAACCTCTGATTAAAAACGTCCATATGCAAAACCCCTAAGAACCCCAGTCTCCATCCATTTCCGAGCGCTACACTGAAACGTTAGTATAAATTTAAGTACAGTACGTACGCACATCGTACATAAATGCTGACCAACAAACCTGCTTTCCTGTTTGCAATCAACGCTGGCATCATTAAGCAGTAGCTTCTCTAATGCACTTCTAAGCATTGGATGCTCACTTTGATCCATTGGATATACTCCAGCGTAAACCATAGGCTTAGCTTTCACAAACCCCGGAAGAGCTTCTACATTGACTCCATTCATATGCAGCGTTGCACCTATCAACGCTTCTTTTACTGATCTCATATTACAGAATACATAGCCTACCTGACCAGCATAACTGAAAGAATTACAGAAAGGCGATTAATTTGACATAATTTAAAGAAGTTCAAATCCGAAGTACCCCTTACAGCGTTTTTAAAGGTGAAGGATTTGGATTTAAGACCCCTATCTCTTTAATTTCGTATGATTTCCCAGACTGAGCCAGCATAACGCTCTGTCCCAGCGTAAACTCCCCATCTGACACAGCGACTAGTAAAGCAGCTCCTTTATACCGGTCATACCAAGAATCAAATATTAAAGCCCTTGAAGGTGCCTGTCTTTCACCTAAAGTCAACCAAAGGAACGATATTTTACGAAAACCATTAAATAAATGCTAAATCCAAATGCAAGAATTCATGCAAAGAGCCCTACCTTTAGGATGAGGTAACCTTTGGATAACCGTTTCTAAAACTTCTTGAATACCTATACCCATTTTAGCAGATATTTTTAGCACCGACTTAGCATCAATTTGAAATAGGATATTTAACTGTTCGATAACTCTTTCTGGATTAGCATGCTTGAGATCGATCTTGTTTAAAACAGGGATGACAGGAAGATTTTTATTAAAGGCTAAATAAAAATTTGCTACGGTTTGGGCCTGTAAAAAATACAACCATGCATTGTGATTATGTCATCGTCTGTCCCTTATCTTATCTTTGAATATAACAGCAGCATATCCGTATCCAACCAACCTGAACGCCTTGATTAGCATCTACGATAAGAATAACCCCATCACAAGCGCACAATGAGCGAGAAACCTCATTAGAAAAGTCGACATGACCCGGTGTATCGATAAGATTAAGTAAATAGTTGACCCCTTCATATTCATAAATCATAGAAGCACTCTGTGCTTTCACCGTGATCCCTCTTTCCCGTTCCACTTGCAGCTTATCAAGGAACTGTTTATTATTTCCTGATTTAGGTATCGTTCCTGCATTAAAAATCAATCATATTTTTACTTTCACTACTCAACTTTACGTAAATCTTACTAAATAAATAGTACTTTTATAAAAATAAGTATAAAAAACCTGTAAATTCCAATAGCCGATCGGCCAAAGTTGACTTTCCATGATCGATATGTGCAATAATACTGAAATTCCTTATTCTTTCTGGAGGAAAGTCAACCGCTTTAAATCTAACGTTCTCATCGTCTTCAAACTTTATCGGCTTTTTGGTCGATTGGGAGGAGTATTTCTGATAACTTTGCCCTAAAAGTAATTCCTTTCTCCGGGTTATAAAAAAAAGTAGCCGTAAATCAGCTAAATATTTAGATTTTTCTACCAATCTAAACGTACTAAACTTCCTGTTATTATTTAGCAATATTTGCGCAAAAGGTCTATGCATTTTTTTTATTGTCTGATAAAAAATCACGAATTATTAAGGATTTCAATCATTTTTACTTCAATTTAAGTAAAAATCTGTACAAAAATACGGCATTTCTAATCCCAGTTCTTTCCCAGTTCTTTGCATCATTCTGTTTTTTTTGTTGTAACTCAAATCTTGCTAAAAAGAGTGAGAAAGTGAAGAAAGTGCTGGTTGGCGCATAACTTTATCAAAAAACATGTTTTCTTTGAGACTTTCGTCGCATTTGCCCCGTCCAAAACTATAAAGCCCTAAATAAAGGTAACTTTCACCACTTTCACTGCAGGTTCTACCCTTAATTTTTGGGGTTTTTAAAGGTATTTTTTAAATATTTAGTTTTTATTTATGATGTGATTATTTTATTAGTATTAAATTATGCCGTGGAAGATGAGGAGGTTATTGAAAGTTAGATATGACTTTATTTAAATTATGGGATAATAAACGTAAGCGTAACGGCTGAGTGAAAGTCTCAAAGAAAGCATGTTTTTGATAAGTCGCTCTTTCTTCACACTTTCCCCTTTCTTATCAATCTTAATTTTTCAATCTATCAGCAAGTTTATGCGTTATTTTTACACAAAAAGGGTTTATTTTAAGGTTTTAAGCACTAAAATCGTTTAAGGAGATATAGTTAGATGAAAAATGATGCAGGCAAAGGGGAAACAATATTCCGAATCCGAATCCGAATCCGAACCTCGGATTAAAAATGCAAACTTTTGTGTACAGAAGAGTTGAAAAGTTGTGCTTGAAGCGAAGTACTTTCTTTCACAGGTATTTTTTGCACTTTTACTTTTTTAAACTTAAATTTATCATGAAAGTAGAAGTCCTGTATGTATTCATTAGTTTGAGGGCTTTTGTATGTCTTTCGATGTCCTAAGTATTTTACCTTTCAGTTTATTTAAGTTATGCTGAGTGATCGAGCGTCGTTTTATTTTATTTTAAGGCGACCAAATATACTCCACTCTGTTAAGAAGGGCTTAAACTTAATTGGCATTTATTCGAAGATTTTTGGATTGCACGAAATGTACATAGATTTACATTATTTA
>JAQFZX010001143.1:0-35292 GCA_034682405.1 Hydroisotoma schaefferi | reverse complement strand
AGAATGAGTCTACTATAATTTGGCCACTATAACTTGAGCCACTATAACTTGGGTACTATAAGTAGCCTGGTACCCAAATCACAGTAATGCTGTATAATATATATCAACTGTCATAGCGGATAGATACTACGGATTTTTCAACAAAGCCCAAAACCTCCCTAAATCCTTGTGTAAATGGATATTTGAAAAGGGTAAAAGCACTGCAAGCATGTGCAAAAAATAATCTCCGTGCAAAATCCCCAACCTTCATTTACACGGGTCTAGACAGATGGATAGAGATCAGAGTATTTTAAATCAGGAGATCAGGATATTTCAAAAATAAATAGGAGTAAACTTCTATTTCCAAGCATGACTTTCTCCCTTTGAGCAAAATAATGAGTGATACTTATCAAGCCGTTGAAATAGAAAAAAGAGTGGAGGAAGTGTGGAATTTTTTGCTGACGTACATACCTATACCCGTTACTGTATTGTGCGTTCGAATGTCGAGAATAGAATGGATAGACGGGTATGTAAATTCCCTTCCAGATACCGGGGGTTTTACATATAAAAAATTTGTTGTTAAGCATAATAAACATGGGAAAGATACCCTTTTTAACATGTAAAGGATAGGCGTGTGGCAAAATTAACGAGGGCGGTATATGGACGAGGATTTAGGGTATATAAATATTTCCCTCGGAAACAATATGTACAACATTGAACTAGCTGTGTCTCTGCTGTTTATTTGTCTTATAAGTCAGGACGAATTTACCCGTGCAGTTTTTTTACAATTGACAATGACAATACGTCACCGAGTAGTAACAGACGGGGTCGTCTCAAAGGACGTTTTTCAACTAGAAAAATCCTCTTTAACTTTTTACTACAGAAGAGAAAGAGCTGGAGAAAAAGGAAGGCGACTTCAATCAACTTTTGCTGTTGTAGGATTCTACTCCGAGTTCTCTTGAGAACTTTCAAGTAGACGTTTTCAACTTTTAAAGGGTGTTATGCATAGCCGTAGAAATAGTAGATATTGGTGGTGGTAGTACTACATCTAGTAAGGAGGAATACACTATGCATCTTTGGGTAGTCAACTGTATGAATAGACAATTCATCCAAGGGTGAATGGAGGTAGACTTTTTTTTATCATTAGCAAATATTTTTTGGAATGATATCTGTATTTTGAATAGCTTCTGTATGCTAGAAGAGGCTACTTTTCACAGCATAGGTATCTATCTTAATGTACAAAATTACCTACCGTCGAAATAAATGTACACGGGTCAATATTGTCTATATACTAAAGCAAGCTCCTGAAAAATGAAGAAACCCTGTTTTTTATTTATCGTCAACCCTCGTACTTCATACTAGCTGTAATGAACATTTTCAGCTACTAGATTTTGGTACAATAAAATCCAAGTAAACTTTCGAAGCACATACAACAGTAAGAACTGTTTATTGTGCTGTAACTAACAGAAGCCGTAGAAATAGATTGGCAGAAACAACGAGTTAATTGTAAAGGCTAAAAAAATACCTAATTCATAGGATAGACTTTTAAGAAGAACAGCCTGATCCTTTGTGCAATGCTCAACGGGACACGGTACAAAGTACAGCAAAAGAAACATATATTGACTTTGACACATTTTTCTCAGTAAGCAATAAATAATCCAGGCTGAATTGTCTGGAGTCGAAGGAGTGGATAGTTGTAGGTAGATAGGATTAATAGAGAAAGTGAAGGAGTACCTATTGCTTAAATTATTATTACATTGGTAATCACTTTTATGAATAAATTCTCCGAATAAAATAATACAAATATTCTATTTTACACTTAAGTCATGTTTTAAAAATATGAATAATTATAAAACTTCCAATATAAGCTGAAACTAAATATGACTAAATAGAACCAAAGCAAAGTGCATACAATCCTATTCCCGAATTCAATGCAGGAATAAATCTAACTGAGAATAAAATCGTCTCAGTCCTTCCTTGGCTCTTTCCCAGACTTGTAAGTATTAAGCTTTATCTTAAGTTGTAGTAAAAATTCACCTGAATAATTCATAGTATTAGCACAAGCCTGCCCTTTCTCTGTACATTTCTTCCCGAAGGATGGATACCACGGATTGTTGATAAAATAAAATTCACAATGAAGAAACCCTAGCATTTTGGTTCTGAGTTGGTCGGGAACGATAGTTGTAGATTTAGGAATTGGCTTTATGTTTTAAATTGTATTCTACAATTTGAATACAACTAGAAATGTGAATTGCACTTTGCCTTTTGGACGAAACTACCGTTCAGAAGAAACCTAAATCTTTGGAACTCTCTGAGTTTGAAAGCTTTCGCTACCTTTAGAAGTTGCATTAGCTATTTATTCGAATTCAAGGCACATAAAAAGCGACCGTTTGACAGGCTGTACCACAAAACGTTGCGTACCGCTACTGCTACTTATTCTTGGGGCTTCTTTGATGTTTTATTCAAAGAACGATATGAAAAATCCATCGACGAGTTATCATACTGTCCATGCTTGTAAAGAGTATTGTTGTGAGCTGTGTACGTGAACTGGTATTGAATGAATCTACAATGGCTAAAAAGTGAAGGTGAAATTACAGATTAGTAGTGATTACTTCGAGGGAGTGATTATGTGAGATGAAGTTTTATATGTGTTTTCAAAGATAAGTATTCGTTTTTGGTTAGTTTGATTTTATTTTACAAGAACAAAGATGTGTGAATTTCGAATTGGATGTGAGAAAGCTAGGGAATGCAGTACAAGTTTGGCTGGTAGAAAAGAACTAGTTAGTATTTCCGTTCACAATCTACAACATTTACAGTGAAGGGTACTATATAAATAAATGGTATGGTAGGGTAGTATCCAAAACCCTAGAAATTGCTTCTGATTTGGGTTTCTTTCAAATCCGGATACAGAAGCAGGTTGAAAATATACATCAAAATATTCTATTGGGTGGAAGTTAGGGTTTGGATGGGTTCTTTCACCTCGTCGAGCTTAAGAGAAATGATCCAGTCAACCAAACCTTAACCTAACCTACAATAAACCAGTGACCAAAGACCATACAAACAAACAAAACGTATCATTGTTAACACTACTACTACTACTACTACTACTACTACTACTACTAATATTACTACTACCACTACTACTACTACTTCTACTACTGCTGTTACTACTACTATTACCACTACTAATACTTCTACTACTGCTTATACTACCACTACTACTACTATTTCTACTACTACTACTACTACTACTACCACCAATACCAAACCTACTACTACCACTAATGCCACACCTGCTACTTCTACTGCTACTACTGCTGCTGTTGCTACAACTTCTATTTCTGTTGCTGACCCAAATGTAATCATAAAGAAAGCGCTGGCAGGCGTAAAGAATGAAATGGCCATTTAGATAGTTTAGCAATGGAATCCATTGGTGCTCTTTCTAGTATCTATTTATCTATCTTTTATTGCTCGGCCAATTAAATGACTGTACAGTTTCCACTTCTTCTATTACCAGCGCTATACATACTGGCTTTGCCTCACAATTCTCCTGTAATTTTAGAAGCAATGCAATCCAAACGACGATGTCCAAATGGGAGTTTTTAGTAAGGTTCTGTGGTTAGTGGACCATTCAACTGTTTGAGAACATCTACGAACGATGTGGGCCACTTTGCTTATCTGCAAGCTTTGTACACGTACATGTTATTTACAAAGCCTTTATTTACGAAGAGGTCCGTTTACTTTCGGTCGTTTATCCTGGTACTATGGTGGCTAATTTAGGTACATTCCTGCTCTACAATTTAATACTTGTATGTACCTTGGTAGAAAGTAGAAACCTTCCAGTTCTTTTTGGACCAATCCTCCTCTCGGTTGGTTTGAACTGGGATTTAATGCCTTTGTGGTTCTTGTCAGTTTAAAGGGAGATCATAGCTCGACAGTTTTATCCCTACCTTGCATTGCTCTACATATTATCCTCATCCATATTGTAGTTGTTATATTTGTGCCTCAATTTTATCCGACAAGTTTTGTGCATGATAATTGATAAAGTGCTGCACTACCAGGCCAAAAAGAACCGTTTTATTATTTTATCCATCTGTGAGTTATCTAAACATCAAAATGTATGAAAGTTAAACATAACGACTTTCAGTTTAAGTCCTCTTTACTAACTCCTAAAAACCGTGCGATGTAAAACTGATACTCAAGAACTATTAATTCCATAGTTGTAAATAAAATAGTAAAATTAAAACCTTTTACCTTCTTTTTATTAAACTTGGACCAGCTACATTTCATACTTTTAGTACTTGGCTTACCTTTAGCAACGGGGTGGATTAACTTAAGAAATAAAGTAAAAGTTCTTACTGTGGATACAAATATCATAACCTAAGTTTAATACTCGAATATGCAGTTAGTGACGTAGGTTTTTTCGGTTTCTTGTAAAAGCTTTCACGAACTTGGGTCCAGTGCATTTAAGGGGATGAATCTTTTATAAATTCTAATGACATTTCTTACATCCTATTCTGTAAACCCCCAAGGCTTTATTTTTGCAAGGACGAAATAAAACTTGAAATGGATGTAACTAAATCCGAATAAAATGTAAAGCCTTAACATTAGTTTGATGCTTATTTTAATCCAATACACACTTTACACCGTCTATGGACACCACAGAGTAATAGTGGCTATACTTTAGGGTTTATAATCTATTTCTACCATCCATGTTCTATTCACTTTCACTCCAACTACATACATTATGTAGGCATTGTCCTAGTTGGTAACAGGCCTTGTACTTTGTTCTGTTGACACTATCAACTCTGAATTGGCTAAGTTTATGCAAAATTTAGTACCATATACTTAGTAGTTGTTGCACATGTCTAGGCGTGAAAAGTTTTTACAAGGACAGTTTGAGTTAGGTCTGTTGTCATAATGGATTTGCGTTGGGAAATTGCAAATGGGTTATTGTATTTGCTGATTTGAATTATTCATGGCTTATTTAGTCGTCTGTATTTTTCTCCAATATATCATACTGCGGGCGAAAGATATCCTACAGCGTATTCAAGTGTATAATAGCTAAACCTGAGTAATAATGAATAATACTAATACAAATATTATTTTAGTTTAGTGAAGGATAGGAGTCTCATAGGACTTTCGGTGCGGTTTGCAGTCCATGAATTATTTAACACATGGAGTGACGGCAGACAGAATAAAGAACGCTGTGGGTGTGGTTTGTGTGAAATTTTGAAGAAAGTTGATTAATTTCCTGTTATATTGTACAGTGAAACCTATTTGATGGTGGCTGGGGGTTGCACAATTTTTTGGTGGTAAAAGCACAAGAATAAATAGAAAGAGCTATGCAGTTAAAATTAAGATTGATGCCAAAAAGGGTGCTCATAGATGGACAAAATTATGTTTTTTTCATATTTTTCAATTCTTTCCTCGTTACATTTCACTTTTGTTTCTACAGAAGTAAGGTATTGCAATATTTAAAAATGTAAATGTAGATAAAACTAAAGGTGGAAGCATAGCTCAGTCTAAAGATAGTCTTAAATATTTCCGGAAACAAAACGTAATTGATTGCTTGATTTATTTATTTATTTCATCAAGTTACCCAATACATGGTCATTTATGCTTGACAAATTTAATTACTGGTCATAAACATAGGATTGAAATAAAGTAAAGCAACCCACAAAAACCCGAAGTATAAAGGTTAAATTTCTCAAATGGAAAATACCCTATGAATAAAGAAACCTACGAAAGCCATACAATTGTACATGCATATTGTAATCTAAAAACTACTTTCATTCTTGTTACCAACCACTCACCACTAAACTTGGCTTTGTAACATTTTTACACCTTTTCTAAACCCTAGCAGCGACAAGCCCACATTGAACCTACCTACATCAGATTTAGAACAACCCACCTGCACCTAAAAGTAAAGCAACTACTAGGGAAAGAGATAAGCTAGATAATATCAGTTTAGATCTGGGCTCTAGACAGGTTGGGGACTTCAATCCAGATTTATTAGAGTCATTCGCCCACTTTTCACTCCTACTACTACCTAACTTTCATTCGTCTCTCTCTCAGCAACTTTTTTCTATAAATATAGAACATGAAGGGTGAGCGTGCCAGGTAGAGCCGAAGGCTGTACTATTATAGAACACAGTATGTACCTTTTGGTTATAATATTAGCTACTTTTGGCTATACATAGGAGGAATAAGGGACCAATAATAAGTTGACGGGCTGTAGGCATCCGTCCAAATTAGTTCTCCAAGAGTGATAAACGATTAGAAAGTAAGGAGAAAAACTTTTCCCTTTATTTCTCTTCAAATTTCTTACTTTCTTGGGAAGAATCAAAGTCCCTGTCTTTCCCTTCTGTCATAATACGTATCCTCCTATTCCTAATCGTAAAGAAAAATCGAACTCAGCCACACCCACAATGATACTGGGTTTCTTATGTACAGCTTTCCCCCGTCTTCTTCATTCTTATCTGCTTTTATTGTACATAAACAATGAAATAAAATACTGCGTAAGACTGCTATTTCCTTTTAGGGAACAGTTACTCAATTTCTTAATGAGTTTTTGGAAGATGAAACTTTTTTATGTATCGTTCCAAATAAAAGTGTTGGATTTGAAAGAAGTATGTTAATATATATCAAATTTACTGCTAGGGTTTTGCACTTTAAAAAGCAATTTATCCAAAGTCTCCAAACAAAACTTTAAAAATGAGCTAGAGATAAAAGAAAGAAGATTATTTTGGCAGACCTACTTTACTTTTTTTTATGTAAATTTCTTCTCTAGGAAATAATAATATAATCCCCAAACCAACTTTCACCTCTGGATCATAGTTTATTCCATGCACGGAAATACGGACGGATGAAACTACTCCAGAGCCAAGATTTCTTACCTAAAACTAATACTCTACTACTACCCATTTTTGGCATTAGCTTCCGAACTTCGACCTGAAAGCTGGAGGAAGAGGATAAGGAGATGAGGAGGAAATATTGCTGGATGTATAGATGGAAAATTATAATTTATTATCTTTTGGGGCATATTTTGATGAATATTTTAGCATCTTTATATATAACAAGGGAAGGGAAGAGAGTGTATTCTACTAGAGTTTACTACAGTTTCCGCTGTAAAATATTATTTACAAAATTATAACGTTATTTGAAAATACTTTTTGAGGTTTAAGGACTCATTTCAGGTAACGAGAAATTGTATTAATGTGAAGAATTTTCAATTTCGAGGATGAGAAAGTCATTAACTGGATCGTTTGTTATTTCTGAACAGGATAGGAATACATCTATGAATATGCATTTAATAAACATATTTCCTAACAGATTTGCGCTTTGGGAGTCCCCAATCTATTGTGTATTGAAAATAATAATAAATTAGTTCTTTTTAGGGTTGATGCAATACATCAGTTTACTGACATTACATTTTTTAGTTCCTCTACAATTGCAGTACTTGTTATTCCTTCTCTGGTTCTGGCACTTCTAATTCCCCTGTTTGGGTGAAGAATCCTTTTAAAAAATATAATCCGCCTCTATAAGATTTATCCCAGTCGTTGTATCCAGCTTTGCAGGATATAATAGTTTATGTGGTACGTAGTTTCCTGTACATTTTACTTGACTATAGTTAGTGAAAGTTTAGTCTCAGGCTTGAACCCGTGCGGCAAGTATAAGGTAGGAAGTTAGGAATATCATCCTACCTACTCTTGAAGGCTACCTGGCCCCGTCTTACGTGTCGAGGTGATGAGTGATGATACTGAGTAATCCTCCATGTCTAATTTATTACTTGTATTATCCTTCTAAAGATCTTCCTCGTGCTAATATAACTAGCGAGATAACTATCTAAGGTTTGGGTTAACTTTGTTATAAAATAAAATAATATAAGGTGATGAACTGCCTTCCTATGGGATATGTTTGGTATGTGAGTGTTGTAATGTGGTTTGCAGAGATGAATATAAAGTGACTGCTATTATTATTTTAGATATGAGGGAAGTAAGAAGGTGACTTAAACCTCTAGAATAAGTAGAGATAGTGCAGTGTGTGTTGGCTGTCCATGTAGAAACTTATTTCCCTTATCTTTTCTAATTCATTCAGGATGCGTAGGGGGCTTCTTGATGGATTGTAGCATTTTATTACGGGACTGCAAACCTAACGCGTCAACCTCCTGTCTTGGACTTCCAGGTTCGTTCGTGTTGTAAGTTGACAGGCAGTCTGGGAGTGACTTTATCTTGGGGAATCTGGGTAATAAAGTATTTGCGAATAGTTATGCATAATGCAAGAGGTGGCTGGATTTTGAGGGATGTGTTTGAAGTTAAGGAGAACCTATGTTAAGGGATGGTATGCTTTTTTAAATTAATTGTAATAACTGTTCTAGAAGTGTAATAGATGGTGAGGTTTTTTTTAGAGAAGTATCTAAGTTGCAATAAAAATAAAAACGCATCAGTCAAACATTCATTAGGAGGTTTAAATACCCAATTAATATAAAACGTACTTAAAATATTTAAGCAGAAACTCAGCACTTCTACCTTCCAAGCGCGTATTAAGTTATTGTAGAATAACCATTAGGAATCCCTGCTCAAGTAAATTGGTTGGAGAAATCAAAAGTTTTGAATATAATCTATAAAATAAAATACCAGCTTAACGAATCTAATCTCAGAGATGACAATTTCATTCAGGATACTATATAGATATGCATAATTGCAATTCCAAATTTTGCTTACACCTCCGAACGGCAAGATAGGCAAATTATAGGGTACAGAAAGTATTAGTTATAACTGTAAAGTACTTTCAGAAACGAAGTAGAGTGGGATCAGTTGTAGCAAAACAACCTTAACTTAACGCATCCTTCCTTTAACTTTTCTACGCATTTTGCCAAATGGGGACTATTTTAGTTTATTGAATAACGTAACTCTCATAGTATGCCCTTCCTTGCCAGAAAGAAATCGCTTTAATCTATTTTCTTATGTTCTTCCAACATAGGATCCTCCTTGCCATAAGACTTGTAATAAGAAGGTCTAAATTTAATCAGTTGGCTACAACGTAATCTGCCAGACCTTCTATTACTAGATACTACCCGTTACAGCTTTATAGTTTTCCCGTACTTTCACCCAGTCTCTCTGGATATACTTTATTTTTATTACCTACAATGCGTAGTAGCCCAGACCCAATATCCGCTTTTATATTTGTTGAGTGTTGAGCTGGAAGAAGATATGAGACAAGAAATAGTTTAAATGGAACGGCTGCGGTTCCATTTATAGCCAGTCTGCCTGCCTTCATCATCATAAATCCTTTCTGCAAAACTCCATAACATCATCATCTACTACTACTACTACTACTACTTCTACTGATACTACGACTGCTAATATAAAAACTACTACTACGAATACAAAAAACTAACTAGAGCTAACCTATTCGACCTAAAAAGCAATCATTATCAACGTACGCACGTATATAATTTTACATAACAGCTCAACTTGGACTCCTACTTAAAGCCATTGTTCAAGGTAATGAAAGGAGTTAATATGATTTTTTGCGGGATAGAACATGATATCTTTTGATCGTGCGAGCTAAGCTAATGCACATGCAGATAAGTGAACCCGGATTGTACTAAATGGTGGAAATTTCTGTAGACTTTCTCCACATTTTCATTTGCTTTCATTCTCAACAACCAGGCTGAAGCTCATCAGACTTTTTCTAGTAATAATAGGAATAATAATGGATTTATGTAAGTAGTAATAATAATGAATAAAGTGGGAAGGCAGAAGGCTTAAAATATGTATTAAATTCGAACTCAATTATGATACAAGCAAGGCCTCATTTTATTCAGAAAGTCACTCTTCCCTCGGTTTTTGTAACTTGCATTTATTATGGCTTCTCTTTCCGTCCACCCCAGTTTATATACTATAAATATAATGAAGAATAAGCTATGGAACGGTTTGGTTTAGTTAGCATTAGTATTGTGTACGAGTTGCATGTTACATTTGCTTGAATAATGAATATCATTATTAGAAATCGCCAGAAAACAGTTATGAACAACTACAAGTGTAGTTAAAATGTAGAAATCTTACTAAAATATCTTATAAAATCCAACAAAAGTTATTTCATACAACGGTAAATGAATAACTACAGAAAAAAGTTCACTGCATAGTACAGGAAAATAAAACACTATCTGAAAATGTAAATCATGTAAATCATTTAATAAATCCATTCATATTTCAGTGTCCCTTTTAGAAAGAGTAATGGTAAAAGGTCGGAAATGGACTAAACTGCAACTACCAACTACCAACCTACCATCAGTATCAAACTTTTATATTAGGTACCAGAAAAACGAGCTTCTCACTCTCTGTAACGGTTTTATTATTTATTTAAGACACTTAGAATAAAGTTGTATGGACAGGGATGAAGAAAGTTAGCATTAGTTTGGCATATTGTGTGCCGCAGGTGAGAAGAAGTTTTAAGAATTGATATAGTAAATAAAAGTAGAAAGGAATGGCAATAAAAGATAAGGTAAAGTGAGGCCGAAGTGGCTGTCAAAAGAGGTAACAAGTGAAATGTTGTACAAGAGTTGAAAGAGTCTCTTGAGACTTCTTTTTCTGACCTCGGCTCTCTCTCCTTCAGCTCAGTACTGGTTTTTGGGTATTAAAATAAACCGAAACTGTAAACGGAGCTGACTGCATGATTCTGGCAGTATTATTCTATTTTATGCCTATCTGTCTCTAAGGATTATCTCTTTCAATCTGGAATAAACAGAATTGAAGGAGGGAAGAGGTAGTAAGATTTTATTGAATCTTAAGGATGCTGAAGTTCAAAGGGTCGAGGAATGTTAAAGAAGTTGAGGTTTTTAAATTAAACGTTAAAGCTAAAGCTAATACGATCACAGGTATTTTTACAACTTCTCAAACAGTAAGAACGCAAATTAATTTATATTTGAAGCATTTATCAGCAAACTCGCTGTAAATGTGGTAATGTAGATGAATCTTTGGGTAGTGATAAGCTGTTAGATTATAATCCACTCTTGGTGAATCGTCTTAAAAGCTAAATGAAACAGGGTTCCAGACGTCGTCAGAATAATTAAAGCTGATTTGAGAGATGCAACTCCTACGGCATTTATAAAAAGGAATTAGGTCAATGTCTGCTCTACTTTCAATGCAAGACAGTTCTACTGTCTCCCAAGTTTCCGGAAGAAAAAAAGTAGCAAGTAAAGTATAGTAGTTGTAGACATTTTTGTAGTAGAAGTAGCAGCAGTCCGAGTCCCTACCAGGTAAAGTATTGCTACTCTTGAAGATCACTAAGACAAGAGAAGAGAGCACTTTTATGAGCTTCAATTGAGGATGAACTGATTCTGTGGCTGACTTATGGCTCCATTTGTGATAGATAGTCCTACTTCCACTTCTCCTAGTAACTTTACCCTGCTACTGCATTTCGTCTTGCTATATTATTGTTTCAACTCTATCAGATAGTTTTTTTACAAAACCTTGGGCTAGCTTTTTCCAAACAGGTATATGCTTTTACCAGGCCATACTTTACCGGTACTTGGCTGTCTTATGAATATCTAGTACTTCTGTTTGATACGATGACTTGGCCCATCCCTTATTATTATCTTGCCTTTTAGAAAAATAAAAAACTTTTACTTTTACGACAAAGAAAGAATGACGAATGGGTAGGATGGGAAGGGCAGAGTTCACCTTAATCTTTGTTATGACTTTTTATCTTTCAACGTAAGTGTAACGTGTCTTTTATAATGCCGACGGATAGTGTTATATTAATGTTACACAGAGAGATTCATAGATGAAAGGTATTCGAAATAAAAAACATTTATTTGCGGACTTAGAAATTTTATTCTCAGGTATGATGAAATTTTACCATGACAGAGATAGATAGGGTATGCACGTACTTTACTTTGCAGTAATTAAAATGTACTCTAATTAACACATGAAGAAATGTTTATTAAAAAGCGTACGGGTTTTGTTTGCGTAACTTTTAATACACCCCTATAGATAATGATTCAGGACCATAAATAGAGTTTAATTATGTACAATTCATAATTTTGAGGTGTTTGGTCTTCACGTTGATTCAATAGTGGAGACTACATAATTTGTTTGACAATAGGTAATAAGCACAACCACAAAGAATTCAACATTCGCTTTTGTTAACCATCAACTTGTAAATAAATAGTATTTATTAAAATATGATGTTGAGCGTTTAATCTTCTGCTTCAAGAACTTTTTTTTATGGATCACATTTTATTAATCAACTAACGTATAAAACAACAGACCATTACCATCAAATCCCGCAACCAATACAGATCGGAATTCAATTCATCAAAATATTTTTTGTGTTGAAATTTCGCTATCTACCTTTAAGACTTCTGAGGAATCCCTTTCATCAAACACTTTATAACATATCTTTCCAGTATTTTGTTTGCAAACAATGTGATCTACTTGAAAGGTTTCTTATGCATAATAAATACACAAATGTTTATATATTTAAATGTATTCCTACTTACTCTCTCAAAATTGAGAAAGTATCCATTGAAGTGCTTTTGTAATTAAAACTGACTGACTGAATAATACGTGCCCACTGATTACTGAAAGTTTAATAGAAAGCCAAGAATATAATTTAGCAAAGTAGAAGATATAAACAACTCCAAACTAACAGTTGTGGTGTTATTAATATGTATCGTAAGACTGAATCAGGAAACTTCTAGAATGGAATAGTATCCCAGGGGCTGCATTGTTTGGTTTGTAAGATACACGTATAGATAGACTTACTTTCTACGACAATACTTTGTTTTAATTTACAAGAAATCCAAAACAGTCTCAACTTTTCCATTTACTTGTCTGAATATCTTTACTTAGTTTCTTCCTCTTTCTTTGTTTCCTCTTTTTGTAGAGTAGTTTTCTCCTCTGTAACATTAGTAGAAAGGGAAGAGTCCCAGATGGAAATTAGGGTTTGCTTTTGCGTTAAAATCGCTAGTAAATATTAATCAGTCAAGAGCCCTTACGATGATGATAATAATACGAGCAGAGGGAGTACCAGTAAGTGTAGCTGTTAAAATTAATACGAAAACTGAATAACACAAGAGAAAGAAGCTGCTCTTTCCTAACCTACGTAATAATATGATGATCCGTATAAAGATTGGTACTGGGCATGGCAAAATTAATGAGAATTAAAAGGACCACTGCGGTTTCCTAAGGTAGACAAGTTTATTTTGTCTAGCCCTGCATACTAATACATATTATTATAAAAGTAGAATAAATTGTAGCGTGCATGCATATTCATTAACTTTAAAGAATGAGATTCAGTTGGGGAGGAAAGCTTATATTTTACCAACTTGAGAACCCAACCACTTCTTTTCCCTTGTTATAAAGGTTGTGTAATGTAAATTATTATATGCTCTAATTTAAATGCTTTCAACACGTCTTCACATTAAAATTATGCATAGACGAAGACCTCATCTTTTGATTACTTTCTCCGTCAACCTATTCAGCCGCTGGTTGTGTTCCTCCCACGGAAATTAAAACTTTTGCGCAAATAAAGCCTGAAGAAATCTGCTCAAGTAGTTGTAAAGAGTTGGAAATTGTATTGCATTGCATAAAACGATGTGAAATTAAAATCTAAGTGGAGGGCTTCAGCAAAGAGGCAAACTACTTTTAATAGTAAAAGTACTTGAAAACATACGTCTCATTACGAAGCGGTACACCGACGGATTTCTGCTTTTATCTTCCCTGGGAAATTGTTATTTTCTATAATTAAAGATGCAAATATTGATTAAGTATTACAGCGTAAATTTTAGGTTTCAGCATTAATAGACAGTGGGAATAATACCGTGTAGTAGTTACTTAGCTAAACTGTTAGCTCTCTCAGCAACTATACATGGGGAATTATACCGCGGAGAAATTGTGAAGCGGGGGATTATACCGGGCAAGAAACTATTGCAAAGAAATTACTAAAGGAGGAACTAATACCCGAAAATACGGTAGGGATAGGATTATAAATATAATGCAGAAAGATAGACGAGTAGAACTCCCAAAAAGTTACTCAAAAACTCAAATAAAAAGTAAGACACATCTGGTCCTTCTTGAGCAACAGGAAGTGTCGGCTCAATAGATAAGCAAGTGTAATTATTTTAGTCTTTGCAATTAAAAGTCGGACAGATCCTTGATGTTCTTTCACTATGAGGATTTTAGAACAAAAGTTGCGACTTCAAACGCTTTTACAAAATTTACCATTTTTACAGTATTAGTATTATTATTGCTAATTTGTATATTACAATAACGATAGATAGTATTTTGTTGTAGTAAAACAATCAGACTAAACTACAAAACGTAAACTTCATGCCTACATTTAACGGAAAAAACAACTTTAAAATCTATAAACCATTCTACGTTACGTTTATCAAGTTTTAGCCAAATAAACCCAGTCCAAATGCCCAGTTTTGGATTCAGTAAACATTTTTTCATCCTTTTGCGTTCATCCTCAGCGTATTATTCGCACTTTAGCTGGCTCTGGCTGGATGCAACTCTTGTCAAGTTTAGAAAGCTAGTAAAAAAAATAGAGGGATTCTCTGCTAACTTCTACACTTTCTTACAAACTAGCAAAGACAAGTTTTGCAGGGGGAAGGATAAATGAAAAAGCAAATCGCGATTATAGAAAATTCTCATGCCTCAAGCATCCTACTTATTTAGCTGACTGGTTTCAAGGCGAAGAAGCTCCTTCATTCTGAGCAGAAAACAGACACAAACCATTAAGTGTCTCGAACTTCTCGAGGGAGATGCCACTTAATTTTCCACCGTTTTCCAGCCAGCAAACGTGACATTTTTATAGAGTCTTTCTCCAACCAACCAAACACAAACCTTGGCTGATGAGAGCTAGAAACTTACTCTTTAGAATAGATATGGTTGTGTAGTGATCCTCGGACTGCTACTTGGTTGAAAGGTAGTAGTGGTAGTGTTAATGGTAGTAGAAGTAGTAGTAGTAGTAGCAGTATTATCAATAGTAGTAGTAGGAGTAGTAGCAGTGTAGTAGTAGTAGTAATAGTAGTAGTAGTAGTAGTAGCAATAGTAGTAGCAATAGTAGTAGGAGTAGTAGGAGTGTAGTAGTATGAGTAGCAGGAGTGTAGTAGTAGGAGTAGTAGGAGTAGCAGGAGTGTAGTAGTAGTAGTTGTTGTAGTAGCAGTAGTAATAATAATAGTACCAGTAGTAGTAGTAGTAGTAGTAGTAGTAGTAGTAGTAATAGTAGTAGTAGTAGTAATAGTAGTAGTAGTAGTAGTAGTAGTATATAGTAGTAATAGCAGTATAAGTAGCACTAAGTAACTAACAAACGCTTAGGATTCTCCTAGCTTTCGCTGAACAACTCTTCACTTACTTACAGAGAGGAGTTTAGAAAACGTCTACAATCCGCACACGTACTCTTCTTCATGCAGAGAAAGTTGAGTCTTATTGATAGTAAGTTAGTTCGGAGCTCTTCCATGCACAATTCATGTATGTATGCTTTCCTGGAGAAAAAAGCCTCTCCTTTGGGAAATGGGACGGCGTGTTTTTCAGGCTGAGCTATTCAAGATTCAAATTAGAGAGTGAAAAAGCTCATTTTTTGTTAAAAGTCATGCTGAGTTGTGTGTGGGAGGGGACTAGGCCTGGCACTGAATTTACGAGAGAATGGAAGGTTGACAGTAAATGGGGAAAAGTAGCTCTATTTCGTATCTTATAATAGAGGAATCGTTCACGAAAGTTTGGATGACTTACTTTTTGAGAATAGTGACATTTTGGAAGTTGTTGAAAGTTATCTTACTTAATGATGGAAAAAATTGAAATGATTAAACCCGAAAAAAACGGTTAAAAATCAAAAATACATTTTCGTAACTTCACGGATATTTGGACCGTTTTCACAAGCTGTAATTTTAAATTTTTATAACTTTTGAATTCCAGTTTAGTTTTTCTCGAGTTAAACTAAAGGTACTGTAAGTATTCCACTTTATTACCGTATTTCCGGAAATTACTCCCCCGTGGGAGTTAATTTTACAAGCAAAAATTGAAAAAACTTTAAACTTTAGGAAGATAGGGCGACTTTTGATTTTTAACATGGAAAGGATAGGGGTTTTTTTCGAGGGGGGAGTTATTCCGGGGTGGGGGGGGGGGGAATAATTTTCGGAAATACGGTATTTCATCCTCAAGAAACAGGATAATTTACCTCATTTTTAATTGAGCCATATTACTTTATTTTTATCTATTCAATTTATTTCCAACATGTAGAGAGGCACACGTATACTTTGAGCTATTTAATCCAGGAAGGCTAACATTATTCTTTTTTATGTATTCCTAAAATTAAGCCAAGGCAAAGTAGCATAAGCTAAATAATAAACGACTAAAGGTAATCCCTAATCCCCTATAAACTAACGGAGAATTAAATGTGGAAAGCATAGCTCTTGATGAATTAGAAGAATATTGAGAACATTAATATGTTAAAGGACAGTGGATATCACACACAACCTAATGGCATGTCGACGTTCAACCTTGCAAATCAACTAGCTCTTGTTTTTTAGTCTAATTACACCCATTTAGTGCACTCCACCACAAAAACCTTCCTACCTTTTGGCCAAAGAGAGAGACACAATAAATACTTTAATGCAAAAAGTATAAATTTCTAAACTTGAGGAGCCACAATTACTATTACCCCTACGAGAAACCCTCTTTAACCTCGTTTTGAACAGGGATAGTAATTAACTTCGTCGTAAAAATGCAAGCAGCCTTTCCCTACTAACCTTTCCCGGTTAATAAAATATAATTCGTTAAATAATGAAATAAAACTATTAAAGCGAAAGTAATTAAATCCCTTTGCTTCCATCCAACATAAGTGTTTTTAGGTCGTCGTCAACTTCAATAGCTGTTTGACATATACGATAGCATAAGGTCAAAAATAATAATGCCTCGTTGATTACCTTTCCCTCAATAAATATGACTTCGTCCTGTGGAATGAACATAGTCATCATCATCATTCTAATTCTATGATATTGTACTGTCATAGTACAGTCTACCTACAGTAACTGTCAGTACCGTCAGCTTAGCACGTCCAATAAAAATGTGCTTTCTAACTAAAACCCAGAAGCAAAACCTTCTTGCACTGTTCACTGTCAACTTCTTGTCAAAGGTTCAGTCACAAACGACTAATCAATATTAGAACCATGGGTGGTACAGTTGATCGTATAAAAAGCCACAGCCTGCATTCACAAAAATGTCCCAGCTCCTTCCACACCAGTAAATGTTGGAAGAATTGCAAAGATTTGCGCTGCAAATTACCGTCCTGCTGCATAGAAAGAATCGATCACGCTTTGGATTGAATTCCCTTGTTAACAATCATTTGGACCATTTGGTAAAGTCAAGCTTTCGGTTGAAAGAATATTATAGAGAAAAGGTTAGGTAGTTTTGTATGCGATTTCCTATATATAAAGTGGCACGTCCACAATTCACCCGAGACCATGATCAATCTAGAGACTGCTTTTGTCCTTACTGAAAGGAAATAAATGAGAGTAAATCATTAGGAAAGCAACTTGCAGTTAATGTTCCCAATAAATGCGTAGTATCTCTGTTCATGGGGTTTGTATATTCTTAAAAAGTAGCGATTATCAAGTCGAGCCAGTTTGTACCTTTCATCTTAAATGGAAATTATTTTGCTCGAAAAGTTGTTTCCTTTTCTAACTTCGAAATTGGGTAGCAAAATTTGTAAAATATTTGGGGTTTTCTCCAGTTTCATTTCTTATTTATAAAGCTGCTTTTTTTATATTTTCTGAATTTACAAAGCGTCGTTTGATCGCTTGGATTGAACGAACAAACTGACACAATTTTGTAACTCTCATTTAAATGTGCTTGACAATCATTACAAAAGGGAATGAAAAAAGTTTGAATGTTTTAGTACTCTCCAAATTTTAGTGGATACTTTACTTTCGAAACTTTCCCTTACTCCTTGAAAGAATGAAAGATAGGATTCCTGTGTTACTATTTTTAATTCAGTTAATGTTTAAATGGTTGTACAATGAGGACAATTTGTTAACAAACCCGAACAATAAAGCTTATCTTGGACAGCTTTAAACAAAGATAGCACTCTGTTCTCACTGCTGCAAATTTTAAAACTGTTTATCAAAACGAATTGATATTACAGGGTGAAATACAGTGCAGTAAATAAAGAAGGTTAACCCCCTTTGTGTATAATTCCTTATAAGAATTGTGCGGAAGTTAGAGTAGCCTACACCTAAAATGCAGTAAAAATAACGACGAGGACAACCATCGACGTATATAATACTTACCTTTATGTACATGAGTTTAACACATAAGAGTAAAACCAAAGGTAAAGCGGATAAAATGAAGGAAGAATGAGGAATGGGGACTGATACGAGCCAGTGAATGGTACAAATGCATTATCGTCATATTATTCCCATTAGAATACTTCTATCCCACTATTATTACTATTATCTCTATTACCATTATGGGAATTTCAAAGTGCCCATCTACTCTAGGTAAGAGATAACTCGGGTTACTAACCAGGGTTGTCTTTATGGGACTAGTGCCTAGTCGAGGTCTTTATTACTCATAGCTGTCTATAAATAGATGGGATGAATGGAAAAGGTTCTTATCCGACAACTGGAACTGGATGCCTTTATATCATTAAAAAATATATTTAGTCAGGACAAATTCATACTGCAAAGCAAAGCTCCAAGAAGAGTAAACCGTTACAAACGGGCGTAGCAAAGGGATGAAATTTTTGTGTTTGAAACAAGCGCGCGAGGTGTTCGGAGTGACAACGAAGTGTCCGGGAGAGCGCGGGGTGTGTTCGAAGTGAGCACGCAATGTGTCCCGAGTGACCGCGCGATGCCTCCGGAGCGAGCGCGCGATGTGTTCGGAGTGAGCGCGTGATGTTCCTGCAGTGGGCGCGCGATGTTTCCGAAGGGAGTGCGAGATGTTTCTAGAGTGAGCGCGCGATATGTCCGGCGTGACCCGGTGACCCCCCTGGTATTACCCCCCCCCCCCTCACCGCGGCGACCCTTACTGGTGACCCTCCAGGTTACCCGCCCGGTGATCCCCCATGAACCCCCCCGGTGCGGTGGTGGGACATTCTGATTGTTTGGGGCACTGTGAGACATTCGGGGTGTTCAGGGCAATGTGAAACATTCTGGGGTGTTTGAGGCGATGTGAAACATTCTGGGGTGTTCAGGGCAATGTGAAACATTCTGGGGTGTTTGAGGCAATGTGAAACATTCTGGGGTGTTTGAGGCAATGTGAGAAATTCTGGGCTGTGTTTGGGGTGTTTGGCGCACTGTCTGTGAGGCATCCAAATAGGGTCCAATGAAGTTGTAGTGGTTGTGGGATTAATTTGGTAGTAGAGTCGCACTCTGCCTCATCATGACCTTATTAAGGTCATAACTTTTGACCTGATTGTCACAGAACAATTTTGATCATTATTTTGAAATACCCTAGTTGCTAGTGAGTACCTTTTCAACGATATCATGGTTGATAGGGGTTAGCATAGACTAAATTGTGACCTTTGACCCCACCTCCTGGGGGTGTGACCGATTTCGTTCATATTCAAACTTGGCATCGGTCGAAACCCCATATACCGATATCTGAAAACGAAAGTTTAAAAAGTTGCGCCGTTTCGGCGTGAGTCGCTGAAGACATACGTACGTACAGACGTACAGACGTACAGACGTACGTACAGAAAGAGCATTTGCATGAAGGGATTTCATCCCTTAATAGTAGCATGAATGGTTTATACTTTCCCTTTATCGAATGGAGTTGTCCCTTTTCATATAAATAATATTGTATTATATTTCTTAATTGATAGTTACCTCTGTATAGAAGTTGGCTCGTGGTCTGCTACTCACTCACTTCGGTCAGTTGTTAGGTATTAGTATTTTGTACAGAATGACGTCTCTTTGAAGGAGAGATAAAAAAACCACATGAAATGCTTACTCGGAGTAAATAGAAGAATACAAATCGTCCCATTGAACAGCCTGTCTGTCTTGCTGTGTGGGAGACAGTATAGATCACAATGATGTTAGCACTGCTGCACTGGAACGTTATTCCCAGCTTTAAAAGCTATTACAAGCTATGCCACTGCTTTGAAATCGGGGCTTAACTAGATCGCATATAAAGTCTGCTTTCTATTACTTCTGCTGCTACTACTATTATCCTTATTATTGCTTTGCTACTACTACAGCTACTACTAAGGTACTGAAAGTACGTGAATTTAAATACCTTCCTGTGTGAATTGCTATTAAAGTTGAGATCCGTAAATACGTTACTTATGATTTAAAATAAAGCAAAAGTTTCGACTTTACATCTCTACCCTTTCTTAAATGTTCTACTGGTTAGTTTTATTTAACAAAAACGGCCAGAACCATCGCTTGGGACAGTAAGAAATGATATTGATGAGTTTATAACGCTCCTTGACTTTCTCTCTGACAGCAAGAGTTTCTACGTAGATGAAAACTTGTTCTGTATAGTAATGTATGTCTAGGGTACTTGGCTGGGTTCTAGAGATGGATGCGCTAAGTTGTAGATGGTAGGAAGGTACAGGTACGAGGTACGTATAAGTATGGAGTGGAGAAAAGCCAGACAAAAATCAATACTCACGGGACTTGGGTGATGGGATGCCCGACTTTTCCATGTAAGTAAGTGTTAAAATAAATTTTATGGGTGCTTCTCCGTTATACTACTTCTTTATGTGTAGTTTAACTCTTTACAAAGGCTTAACCCAACCTAACCTTGTATGTATACGTACATGTGCATGAGATTAAATGCACTTTTATTCTTTGGATTGGGTACAGTTTCTTTTTGCGGTTGGTAGAAAGAATAATTGCATAATGCATGACAGTTTTTATGGTGCTTTGCAGAAAGAGAATTTATACAACAGTCTGGTTAGTTATTACTTGGTAGCGGAAGCAAAATGCAGAAGTTACGTCAGCAAAATGTGTTGTAAAATCAACACTGGAAGTTTATCAGGGACTGGTTTCTCTGTAATTTTAAAGACTGGGCAGACTGCATTATAATAAAAGATATTGCAATAATTAAAATATCGATCCCCCTATTTCCAAATGGTAATGACAGCAACGTACAAGAATATTATTTATTATTTATCGAGACATACTAAAACCGAACCTACAGAGACTAGTAAAAAGTAAACGAAGCAGACGTATTCCGTTGGTTCTTTTGAATGAAAGATCAACGTTTATGCATCCTATTGTAGTTTTTATCCATGTATTATAATAAAATTTTATGGTTAATATTAATAACTCTAAAATAATAGCAGCTGTACTGCATACTCCTGTAACAGGATCTTGGTAAATGTAGATATGTAGGTACTTCCCTTACTTTTCTTGTATTTGATGTGTCTCGAGGTCTCGACTACTTTCCCTTTAATAGAGATGAAGACGGGCAACTTTCGTAAAGGATGTGTTTTCCTCACAAAACCTCATTAGGGCTTTGGCCATGTGTAGTTTCCTAACATGTATAGAAAGTTCAGTAATGAACACTTTATTTTCACTCAGTTGGTAGCTAAAATACGGCGTTCCTTCACGGAAAAATGCATGTCATATCCTGGATTATTGCATCGCATCACGTACAAAAAGCAGCTAGTCTACAAGGGTTACCTACCAAGTATTAGTACGAGTACACTTGCCTAAACTACATGCATTCTTTTATGTTTTATTTTTATTTATGTACACGAATTTATATTCAAGTACAGACATAACCATAACTTGATTGTGTCACGGGAACGGAAGGTTCGTTACACATTTACTTTACTTTATATTAGGTTAGGTCCTGTCAGACTTTATCCGGGGAAGTTTTATTGTATTTGTTACGGTGGAAAATATCTTTTATGACAGTTATAATGTTGATGTGAAGGTTGGGACGTTGGGAGTGACAGTGAGTAAAGTTGTTGTACTGAGGAAAGAGTACGTTGTTTGGGGTTAACCGTAAGGATACATTTCTAAGGTAGTGCGTGCGTTATCAACGCAGAGTTATTGAACATTTCATTTTTAAAATGGTATTTATTGGCTAGTTCCTTACAAGTTATGCTTAATCTGTAAGCTTGTTGTTTTGAAGCCACAAAGGCTACTTAAAACCATTAAAAACACTAAGATTAATTTCTAAAATCCGTTGTGCACAACTAACTTCGTGCATGACTTTAATTACACCCTTCATTTCACCACTTTTATTCAGAGAAAACAAATTAATGCATGTAGCTTAGTTTGTATGTATAATGTAATAATATACACTGTCCGTATTTATGTAAATGCAGCTCGACTCCACCTTCAATCTCCCTTACATTCATTTCGCTTGACTCGGTTATAATTGATCATTCACGATCAGGCAGGAGAATTCAGTCCGATGATAAATTAGAAAGGGATAAAAGCTCTTGCAGTCATAAATTAGAACAATTTTCATTCAAAACTTTGTGTTTAACTTAGTAAGAAGCGAGCATTACTCATGGTTCGTGGCAGTAGTGCAGTGTCTACCTCGTTTCAGTAGACTGGCATTTTGTAAAGGAGGGTTCTGTTTCTCGTAGTTCTTGAATTACTCGTACCTTCCGGGTAGTATAAAGTAACAAGCTAACAGAATTATATAAGGCTATGGCCTAGTGTTCTTTTCTAAAGCAGTTTGATTAACTCTGACGTGTTTAAATTTAAAAGGGATGATGGGATTCTTCTCTCTTTAGTCTAGGCTGAGTATACTTTAGTTGTGGACTTTGGTTAGTGTTTTTAGTATTCAGTCAAAGGGGAAACACTGCTTTGCACTTAAGCTGCTTTTTGGCTCGACATAATTTGATATTTCTGAAATAGAACTGGGACGACGGGCAGGATCAAAATTGGCTGGTCAGAATGGAACTGAAACCCTGATTAACTTAGAAGTTGTATTGGTTCTGGTAGTAGAAGTAGCAGTAGCAATAGAAGTAGTACTTTATACGGAGACAAAGAAATCAATACGTGTTGAACTTAAAACTATTTGGTGTGCGAATTCCTACATTATTTCCGCTTGTGAAGGTTATTGCATTAGTGTAACTGGGGATATAGATTACCGTACATACCCGAAGCCCTATATAATATTCAATCATTCATAAAAGTAAACTGTAAAATCTTTTTTGAAACGGACTGTAATTCAGAGTACAAGGGCTGTAATTCGGGAATAAAAAATTCGGAATAGAATTATTCGGATGTATTTCACACAACAATCAGAGTTTTAGGGAGAGCTTTAGTAAAAGTACAAATTATTTTATGCATTTAGGTAAGTGAAGCTTTTATAAATTTAGACATTTACTTTAATTATTCAACGATTTCAGGTCTTCTTATCGACCTCTGAAGAGCTTGTCTTTTCTAATTGTGAATTTAATTTAGTTTGGCCATGCTAAATCAACCCAAATATCCATTCATGCTGATGAATCGGTTATCTCTAAAACACAAGCACGAACTAATGAGACCACAGCATCTAGGTATTACTCTGTAAGATAATACTGATACTCAATCACCTTAGCCTCAATTATGCTCCCCAGAGCTTGGAAGTTGTTCACCTTATCTTTGTCTTTGATTGTCAAATCACTACTTGACAACCAAAGACTGAATAGATCGGCAGTAGTACGGGATTTTAATAATTAAACTATCAATAACTCTGTAGCATAAACGCGAATATAAATGAACTTTTTAGAACATCACATTATGGAAAAGGAAGGATTTTGTTACTTCTTAACTTTTTAATTTAATGCAGAAGATGGCTGGAGGGATTAATTCATCTTTTTTGTGCAGTCAATAGTTAAAGCCAATTGACTTCTTTTGGTAGAATAAAATATTACTACACTTTATTAGAAATATAGAGTACTATTTGCTCGCTTCCAAAGCGGATTTAAATCATACAACATTAGTTTAAGATGCAAAGAGGTCTTCATGCAACCACAAGCAATAGTAAACTCATTAAAGCTTATATCTAAAAGTTGTGTGAGACCCACACAAACTTCCCACATAACAACAACACCCACCAACAAAACTACCTTAAAATAAAACTAAATAAGACAAAATTATGCTCAACTATCGCTTAAAATCCTTCCCAAGGTAATTCCATGTCTACTTACTTAGTTCTGCTTGAGTTGGTCTTGTATCCTCTTCTGTGGTTTGGTTCCGTCTCAGATTTCTCTTACTCTTTCCATTTATGTATAAATACCAGGGAGAGTGGTTGAGGGAGAGGATTTCTTGCAAAATAGCAACTAACTATGCTACAATATAAGGCTATTTATCTCGAGGTAGTCAGGATCCAGTTACAAACTTGGTCGTTAATCCCTCTACTATATTTGTATGTTATGTCCTACCTCATAAGCAGAATTGCTAGGATTTTGTAAGTGATTGTCACCTAGGCAGGCAGAGAAAGTTGCTGGTTGCTCTAGCCCTACTTACATTATATAAGTTTGTTCAGAGTATCGAATTTAACCAAGGATGTAGAATGAAGTTGACTCTGCTCTTGAGCTATCCTGTTTTCTCTTCAAGATTAGTCCTTCCGCCGCCTACGTAAATAAATAGTTATAAAGGAGATGGCAACGGTTAAAGTGAGGAGGAACTAACTGTAAGGGGAGTTGTCCCCATAAACAAAATAATTCTATAAAGCGTCCATGTATAAGTAGGACTGGCTACTGACAACCTAATTAAATTCCCGTTAGTTTTAACCCTATCCAAGAAGGCCGGGCCTTGCTTTCTTCCATCGAGTAGTTTCTGTAGCATAGAAGCTCAAGTTTGTTAAAGCAAAGACGTGGATTATTTCTTGGAGTTTTCCCTGCAACAGAATGCAGTCTTATTGGCACTGGGTAGTAAAAATAATATACCGTATTTCCCGAAATAATACCTCTTGGAAATGAATAATTCGAAGGAAAAATTTGAAATTCTATTACCATGGACAAGTTGGGGCAAATTCCTATTTGTAACATGGAAAGGTAGTGGGGTATTATACTGGGGGGGCGTTATTTTAGGGGGACATTATTTCGGGAAATATGGTATTCTGGATTATTATGGAGGATCCTAGGAAGAATTTTCTGGTAATGCTTGTTATTCTTGCTGTTGTTAGTTTGCTAACTTCTTATGTTATGACTGGATACTACTTGAGCGTAGGAATAGGAACATACTTTTGGTTAGGTTAGTCTTTTAAATCTTTATGTACGTTGGATTTATTTTATTGCACACGTTGGAGAGAGAATGCACTTTCTTTACTTGCCAAGTTAATGAAAGGATCACACAGACAAGTTTATGAATTACGTGAACACTTACTTGTAATTGGTTGCATGGACATTCTACAAAGATTTTGGGATACCCAGAATGTTGAGCTGTGAGTTTTGTGCAAAAGAATTTGCAAGCCCGGGTATTCAAGGAGCTCAAGTGTACTTCAGTAAGGATTTGGCGAGTTGCAGTTTCTTTTGGTGAAAGTTTGCATGCAAGCTTTTGTACTTGTATCTGCTGAAAGTACTAGGCACATTACTGAGCTTATGGATGGACAAAAAAGAAACTTTCGGATGAAAAACCCGGTTTTGTATATGAATAATATAACTTAGTATAATTATAATAGAAAGCTTTGGGTTCGTTGCTGATTGCATATAATAAATTGAAAGTGATTGGATAACACAATCTGCTAAATTACAAATTGGAAATCAAAACCTTAGAAAGGTAAAGTAATTGGGATTCATATCAACCGGATTCTGTGTCCAGCTTCCTCAATTTCCCAATTAAAATCAAACCTTTTAGTCACAGTATTTTGTAGAAGTCAGGCTCAGCCTGGATGGAGTTGCTGGTCTGTACGTGACATTAAATTAATTTCGATCCGCTGTGCTAGCCTATGGGTACCCTTTCCAGTTTAGCATCCTGTCAAGTGTCCTTGGCTTTTAGTCGAGTGAGTCCCCTCTACTTCTGAGAAACTTGGTTTCTAGTCGGAGAAAGTCTCTGCTTCATTTATGCAAATGACGGTTAGTCAAGAGTAGTCGGTTCTTTTACTTTTGATCGAGTTTCGCAAGAGACCTCTTGCTGATTTTTTACTCTGAAGCAATTTAACTTTTTATTAAGAAATTTACCCTTCAGTTTTGACGTCTAAAAACCTCCCATGTAGAAAAATGATCGCAGGGGGAAGGAAGGATATCAATCAAAAAATTGTCGGTTGGTCTCGTTTACAAATACATGGATTTTAGTCTGCATATTCAAATTGGGTGAGTTGAAGTGGACTCCCGTGCTGTATCATAGTATTCTTTTGACGCTGCAGTTCACGAGGATGATGAAATTCTACTTCCGCTTTATGTAAATCGATTTCCTTGTGTCATCAATGACAAATACTGCCGAAAGTTTACTCCATTTGTTATTAAGAGAGCTGATAGGACTGCCACTACTACAGTACTGCTACTGCTACCATCCCTACTACTAGTACTATTACTGGTACTACTTATAAGCTACTACGATCCATATAAATATTTATAATAAGCATGGCTTTACAACTTATACGTTTTACGTTTACTACTACCACCTTAAATGAGAATACTATTACTACTTAGGTTTACTACGGCTGCATGTACTATTACCACGATTGTAGATACTCATATTGCCACTAATAAAGCTACTTATTCGTACATACTTTATTATACCCCATTGCCCAACTTTTGTTCTACTTTCCTCTCTCTCAATTTACACTCTCCTAGCATTCCTTTCCAACATCCGCATCCAGTGTAGGTATCTACTAAATATAGTACAAAAGAACAAAGTAATTCTACTCGTAGACAGGCACATATAATAAAGTATAATCTATCAAGATCAAGAGTCGGTCGGTTGCTGCCACTTTAATGGCCCATTCCATCCCCTTTTCAATCCTCCGTCAATACTTTCTCTAGAGTAGTAGTATTACAACTGTGCCAGCCGATGCCAACTATACTCCAATAAATTTATATGAAACTCCATATAGCTTTTTTTTACATAGTTTAGGGCTAAGCGTAGACGAAATTAAACCACAACCTGCCCAGTTCCAAATAACTGCCTAAAACCAAATGCCCCTGCGAAATCCAATCAAAATGACTAGTAAGGTATAAAGTAAATATGGTAGGAAATCCTCGTTAACCTTGCACTGATGAGAGGCAAAGCAAAATCATCTGCCATGTTTTCTATAACCCTTCCTTTTTTCTTTAACTTCTGCTTCACCCTGTGTTTAGATCAATTAGGACCAAAAGACCACAATTAACTTTTCTTCTTTGCATATAAAGTGTGGAAAACGTGCCAAAAATGAATCTTTGTCAGCAAAGCAAAGAAAGCTCCAAACGGATGCACAGAGAGTATATGAAAGTAATGGTGTCTTTTGCAGTACTGTATGTAGTCTCCACGGGGAAATGTCAAAGGTCGAATTCCTCCCGGTGACTGCCTCTACTCTGTTAGTTCTAGCTTCCCACACAAACATGTATAGAATACTGAACACTCCGCAGACGGAGGTACCACCGGTGTCTGGGAGAGGATTGGGAGTCACGAGTTTTGGGGCAAAAATTGGGTGCTTTCACCCACACATCTTACGTTTCTCTAGTCAACGCACGCTACACTAAAAGATCTGTAAGTTATTTTTTCCAGTATATATGGGCAGGATTATGTGGGTTCAGGTTAAGTAGAATGCAAGTTATGTTAATCTTGTGAGAAGATGGAAATTAATTTTTGGTTATTTTTTAACCCGAAATCCTGATGCCAAATAATATACTGGAGAGAACAGAGAATTTAAAGAGCTTTGCTGTAATGAAATACCATCAGCTCCTATCAATGCATATTAGAGCACATATTGATTTAAATTCTGCATCTGTGGTTTGATCACTAAGGCTTGCGTCAGCCCTGAAGGGAGCTTACGTTAGTAGTTCGTTCACCACATGCTGCTTTTAGACCGCCTGACCATACTTAACTGGCAAACTGGCAATGGTTTCATCAGATCAAAGTGGGAATGGTGATACCCAGCGTATGCTACAACGTGCAATCTCGTTCACGTCATCACTTTCTGCAGCCTTCGTCATCACCCCAAGGTCTTTCGTCATTCGGGTGGTCGTCCCTATTATCAAAACTTAAAGTGCTACTACTACTACTATTACTACTACTACGAGTACTTCTACTACTTCTACTACTTCTACTACTATTATTATTACTACTACTACTACTACTACTACTACTACTACTACTACTTCTACTACTTCTACTACTTCTACTACTTCTACTACTTCTACTAATACTACTACTTCTACTACTTCTACTACTTCTACTAATACTACTACTTTTACTACTTTTACTACTTCTACTTCTACTACTACTATTGCATACCTCCACTTTTAAAAGTTAGATCAAGAGTGCTATTGAATAAAACTTCGTCTTATTGTCCCCTCTAGCTATACCATAAATTGGAGAACGAAGTTCTGTCCAGAAGCCTTTGTCCATTTGGAAGAAAGGACAGAAAGGAAGAGCGTGGATTTTAGAACCAAAGAGAAGTAGGCAGGCGGATTTAGCACTTATACTTGCATGAGATAGAAAAAGCCAAAAGCCATTGGATATTGGTTTTATTGCAACTACAGATTAGATCTAGGCCGAGGTTTCTCCTTTCTTTCACGTTCAAATGAAATGCTTGGGGGATTAATCCTTAAAAGAGTGTGAAAGTGCTGAAGGAGTAGATGTTATTTGTAATGGATTATGATAAATGTAAAGGAATAAAATAGGTAGAATTACTAGATGCAGCAAATTTAAACTCAGAAATAAACCCCTCTTTATTTGTTTCAGACTTTTTACTCATTTTGAGCTGTGTTTCATCATTTTTTATTAAATCCTTTTTTTAGTTTTAGGAAGGTTCATGACAATGATGGATGGGTTTGGTTTACTTTTTGTGCATCAAATTGTAATTGGTACAGCCCAATCAATCTTCCTTGCAAGTTAAATTACAAGTTTTTATTAAAAAATTAACCGGTTTGTATACATCGACTAAATTGAACGGTCTTCATTACATTCCATCATATCATAAATATTACATAGTTTACTTACGCAGACCTAATACTGCACAACTTTTTACCTTCCTTTTGCAATTAAATAAGATAGGGATTACTTAAAAAAAAGACAAACTGTATATTGCTATTACATTTTCACAATTGAGATTGCAACCCAGGCTAACAATTACAGGGATTATGGTATTTTATCCGAAACAGATTGCCTCCCCCTAACTCGTATTCTATTCTAGAAAAATAAGCTTGTATTTTTTATCGATTTCAATCTGGAAAGTGCCGATAAGTAAGGCCATCCATATAAAAGATAAAAACTAACCAGAAACCGATAAAGGTAACTAGAACTAAGAGAGACAAAGACAAAAAGGAATTGAATAGTTAAAGCGAATTACTCTTCTATTAAAATACGGTAGTTGGGTAACGAACAGGGACTTTTGGAAGGGTGCACGGCATGCATAAAATGCCTGTAGCTTGACATGATGGGAATCTTTGTCATCAATAATTTGATTACTCGTTCACTTCACCTTGGCCCATCAGACGATTTATCTTGGGGTTCCAATTTGTTGAGGTTAGAACAACAACTATAGGATTCATCATGGAGGAAATCTTACGTCTAAGATTTTCTACTTTATCTTCCACTTGATTATAAATGCTTAAAGTAAAGTTAATCTTGGGCTTTGTGATTTGAAACCAATTTTGTTGCATGTAGAAATAAATAAAACAACCGTAAGACCCTTAAAGACTCGGTGTTTTAGTTACGAAATTGGCAGTCCCTTTATCGGGCTGTAAAATTGGAAGGTATAGTTAATTAGCTTGGATCCAATCCAATCGCATTGCCTAGATTAACCACGGTGCGGGGGAACTCTACCTGGCTTAACAAAAATCATCCGGCAATATACACAAAGTTTTTACTTACTTCAGTTTTTGACTGCTACTACTACTTCGACTATTACCTTCGAATACTCCTAATTATTACTCTCCTATTGTATGTTGTAGCAAGATAATTAATTTCCTAACCAACGTTAAGAAGTCCAATCTAATCTTGATCGATCGTCGTATCCCCGAAGGACGCCAGTTCCCTGGTTGATCAAGTACCATTAGTGAAAATGTCTGGATTTATTCGCTTTACCGTTCCGGAGTTACAGTTGGCTAGGCTTAGTGTGGTTAACTCCAACTTCTCGCAAGAAAACGAATTATTTACCCTTAGTTCCTTTGCATAGACAAATGCTGGCAGAAATATTGGAAATCAATTTCTAAGCATTGAATACAACTACAAGTTGACATTTTATTTCATATCTTCATGCACCTGCCTACAGGCATGTCTTTCTGTGTCTGTCTATCCAAAGTCCAAAGAGAATTCTGCATTTTCTACACTTTCTTTACTGCTGGCCTTATTCTTGTGCCTGCCTACTTTTGACCTTTTGCAAAGCGATTTTTATAGTCAACAATGAAAAGTTTGAGAAAATGTCTCAACTATTATTCTAATGGTAGACAAATACGTAGACATACGCCATTAACCAAAGCCATAGGCAACATTAACCATGGGATGCAAATCTAGGAGCAAACCACAAATATACGGCAATCGATCAGCCCTAACCTAGCCTAAATGGGGATACTTCTATTATAATTAGCAGTCTTTCTGTCTGCAAAAGGTGAGGTGGGCTTTTTTCCTTGACGAGAAACTGGTATTCATTATTTGTCAACTTGTCAATATTCCTCGCCCCCTTGCCCCTAATTAGTACCAACAAACTACATATTTTTCTAAATGGCATTAGACAGCTAAATAACTGACAGTTTACTTTATCATGACATAAATATGATCTCTCTATTTTAAAGTGAATAGTTTTTTCAAATCACAAACTGAGCCTGTTTTCGCTATAATTTACGCCCAGTAGTTTGGCAATGTCTACCTTTGCTTTTTCCCATCTTGTGTGAATTGAGCCGGGCGTAAAAAATAACGACTACCATTGTAAATCCTTGAGGAAGTTTCTATTCCATGCTTTCCCATTTCCTAACTTTAGTAAGGACCGCAAGGTAGTTAAAAAGGTATCAAAAGTTGTATAGATCCAAGTAAAAAACACCGTAAAAAGTTCTCAAGGGTCTGCCTGCCATCATCCTTGCTTTTAAACTTTCTAAGTAAAATGCATTCCTTGTAAATGAAACGGGGCTGAAAAAAAGCTGTTGTCAAATTCAACGTTATCCTTCCTTCCTTTAAAAAATCTAACTACTTTACCTTTCTACCTAGAAGACTAGCAGTATTGTACAGTGCTTATTTGCCGAGTTGAAGCTCGCAATAGTACGTAGGTAGTGATAGTGGCAGAAGAAGGAAGTACAAAAGTATAGGTTTTTGTGATGCAAAAGACATTTGTAATAGTCAACTCTATGGGAGGATTCAGCTTTTTCAAAGTCGTTGAATAAAAAGCTCGGAATAAATTGAAGTACTTAAGAAAAATGAATTTGGGCTCGCCCCAACTTACCTACTCCTTACTTGCATTTTACGTTACTTTCTTTAACTAGTTCTTTGCTGGGTTTGATATGAAAGCAAAGTAAATAAGTACTTAACGTGGGAAGAGTAATGTAAAGTATGCTTATGTAGGTTCTTGTGGGTCGGATTTACTATTATGCATGATTTGCATTTTAAACATTTCTTTACAAATCTGAAAGTAACTTGGGGTTTAACCGTTGCTACTACTACTACTGGTTCTGGCAACTGGTAAAGAGTTTTTGATGCTTGAAGTTAGTCGTATAAATTACATGGGTTATAGTAGAATGCGCTCTTGAGTTGAAGGGGTGCCTTGTTTTTATGTTTTTAGCAATATTTTTGCTTCTACTGGCTAAAAAATTCACAAATAGCTTTAATGTAGAATAAAGCGCTTTTTATTAATCTAAAACCTGAACTGGAGTAGTCAAACCCACTTTAATTATAGCAGAAATACCAATCACCCTTTCCAACTCTCTTTTTGTCGTTATAGCCATTTTAAATTTAACTACTTAAAGTAAATAATTTGAGAACAATAATGTACAAGTGTATAATGGATTTGTCAAGGATTCTTCATTAATAACTCTTCCAAGTAGATGAACGTCCCTCTGCGAATGTGCGTTTAAAATTTAGTTCCACACATAAAATACAAAGATTAGCCAAAGACACATAACTTAAGAAGGGAAAAAACAGAGAAAGGGAAAGCGGAGAAAGTAACTAACGCAGTAATATAAACCTGAAGTAACTGGGAGAAGTGCCTTGAGATAACTGTACAATAAAAGGGAGAGAAATGTCACCCGGGTTAAGTTATGACTCTATCTCTCTCTCTCTGTTTGTTTGTCTTTCTTTTAATTTATACGATGCGTTTCATACCGGAACAAGTTTTTGCTTACACTTTAAAAGTAGTTGTTATTTACTACGAGTGTTGATAAAGATGCACAGAAACTCTACACCTCTGCGGTGGCTGTCAACCCTTTATTTTTAAAACTGTATATTTATTTCATTTTTACTCAAAATTGCTGTACAAGTTTCTTGGATTTGTGTTTTGATAACTTTCATTGGGGATCTTAGAACGTTTGTTTATTAATATATATTGAAAATGTTATTTAGCAATTTCATTGATAATTCCTTTTACTTTACCGCATCTAATACTAATTAACTTAAATACCAACAATATGTACAAATTTATACGCTTTTTAGATACAAACATTAATTTAGTTTTGAATAGCACCAATGATTGAATTTTTGGGCATAAATTAATTTATATTCAGTTCTGAAATGCATTTATTTGCCCACTAAAGTGTTTTGTAAAAAAAACCCGGAGAACAACGCGATGAAAGTTAATATCATATTTATTTTAGCATTATGGGTAGCTTCATGGTATAATTAGATTAATTAAATAATATTTGCATGCATATTTGTATAGATGCATATCTCGAAAGACTATTTTATTTAAGGATGAATTGTTAAGATTCCATCCGAATTGTGTAATTTTTTTCTTTTTTTTAAACTCTGAAGTATAAAAATCTAAATTAGCCCTACTGATAATTAATGGAGTCAAAAGGATCGGTATTGTAAATCTTATTTGTACACATTCATTGAGCATTTTTGCAGTAAATATAATAGGATTATTATAAACTTTGAAATGGTACTGGGTAATATCCCTCCAAGTATTTGTGCTACAACAACAACAACCAACAATACTACACTAGTAATGACAAAATTATCTATACCAGATACCACTCAAACTACTCCCTGAAAAATAACCGATATCAAGAATAACGGGATTGCCACTGTTCTGATTCAACCATTTGAATTCAACGTAGTAAAGTACATCATTGTATTTCTTGTAAATGAAAACAACAAAGACTGTCATTCAGAGGAGAGGACAAACGATAATTTATGTGTTTTCCTCCTACTGGTGTACTTTTACCATTGCAGCTACAGCGATTCATAGTCAGTGTGGCAAGTTTTTTTATGGCAAGTTAAATAGGTTGCGTTGGGTAAGTTTTAGCCCAGTCAATTGGGCTTATGTAGCCACGCACTGTGTCCGTCTGTGTACTTTCATGATAACTCGAGAAATTATGACACCTTACCTCTAAAACTTTGCATACGCGAGCTAGGGCCGATTTTAGGATTTAAGTTCGTAAACCAGCCCGATCGAACAAACCAGTGACCCGTGGGGGTCAAAAAGGTCCCCACCGGCCCGAAATTTCCAAAATTATTGATCTTCTATTTTTGTTCAATAGTAACAAATGACCGATTATTTTTACTTAAAACCAAAGTTTTAGGGACCAGTGGGAGTCAAAAAGGTTCCCACCGGCCCGAAATTTCCAAAATTATTAATGTTCTACTTTTGTTCAATAGTAACACATGACCTATTATTTTTACTAAAAACCAAAGTTTTACGGACCCGTGGGGGTCAAAACGACCCCCACGTGTCTGAAATTTCCAAAATTATTGATGTTCTACTTTTGTTCAAAAGTAACAAATGACCGATTATTTTTACTAAAATCCAAAGTTTTAGTTGGGTAATGGTCAGATGGACCATGGACCCAATAGGGTGAAAAATTTCTAAAAAGTTGTTTTTGAAACAAGCTTGAAAATCCTCGGGTTTGAAAAAACCAAATGAAAGAGCAGGAAGGTACGGGGTGTGGGGGCTGTGCCCCCACATAAATACCAGAGAAACGAACTAAGCCTCTTTTATTGTAAATGTAAAATGAAACGGATAAGGGGTAAAGGATTGAACAGCACCTGTAGGTTATATCAATTGACTGGGCTAATATAGCTGCTTGGAGGAGGTTTTTAAAATGGCGTTTTGCAGAGTGGCAAGTAATAAATTTCTGAAAAGGTAGAGTGGGAAGTTCAGAAATAACATTTGTCAGTTTATTTTTTTACAACAATTTTATTTCATCTTAAACAATATCAATTTATTGGAATCCTTTCAGCTTTTTTTTAATCCAATCGTGGAAGTTTGGAAATCATTATTTTAATAGTATTCAACGTAGGATGAACCCATCTTGAAATATTGAAGGTTCGAGTAGGACTAAAAGTAATGAATGTCCTAATAGTCTAGTGAATGACAATGTGCTAATTGAGCTGATAAGCTAGTCATTATTTTACATCTTGCCACTTTGGATTTTACAAAATTATAATCTTGCCACCTTAACTATTTTGGTTTTCATTTTTAAGTTCGAAAACTTGCCACTTTGTAACTTGCCGTACTGACCGGATACCAGCTACGATACCCTGTGTACTAAAAGAAGAGACTGGAACGGGTGGATGGAAGTAATGAACTGCAAATGAATTAGCTCTGTTCATCCGTGAAATGGCCCAGATGAGAGGTTTCAAGGATTTGGACAATCCAAACAAGCAAAAGAACACGGAATAGAACACAATTTTCTCAAATCATGCATTAAGAGCTTAAGTGTATGTTCGATTTGTTAAGAAATTTTTAAACCCGATTTATCTCAAAGACGCAATCCTCCTTTTCCAAGTACTACAACTACTACTTGCTACTACTTACTACTACTACTACTTGCTACTACTTACTACTACTACTACTACTACTACTACTTACTACTACTACTTGCTACTACTTACTACTACTACTACTTACTACTACTACTACTACTACTACTACTACTACTACTTGCTACTACTTACTACTACTACTACTTGCTACTACTTACTACTACTACTACTTGCTACTACTTACTACTACTACTACTACTTGCTACTACTTACTACTACTACTACTACTTGCTACTACTTACTACTACTACTACTTGCTACTACTTACTACTACTACTACTTGCTAC